>CAVNYN010231558.1:0-30098 GCA_963692815.1 Nyctanthes arbor-tristis
CAGTTGAGCAGCCAAGGAGGAAACTGAACAAATGGACTTCATGACGTCCATGTGTCAGAACCTGTCTTCATCTTTCGTAGCCCAGCTCCTCGTTTACATATCATATGAGTTTCTGACGCTGGTTGGGACTTTCTTTTAAGACTCAGGGCAGGGACGTGAACAGACCTGGCATATCGATAAATTCTAGGAAGTCTATCCTTTAACTTAACGAAATCAGAGGCTCGACTCTGGTTGATAGCTCTTCCGATCTCTGTCCTGATCGCCATCCAGGGGCGGCATGACACTAGTTCTTTTGGAAAGTGACTTCCCAGCTATAGCTGGCCTATTGCCTCCTTGGTTTTTCTTCGCCTTAAGCATTACAGACACTTGCTTCTTCCTAGGTGGGCGATATCAGATGTTTTCCTCCGAAGTTAGAAAATATACAATGATCAGATTAGTGGCTATATAATCTTTCCAAGCCAATTGGAATCAACAAGACTAGAGTTATGGAAAGAAAGTGCATACCTGGTCTTTTCCTATACACCAGAGGGTGAAAAGCTCATATCAGCATAGATTGTGAGACCTGCTATCCAAAAGTTCCGAGCCGTTAAGTTAGATTTATAGTGAGTGCCTTGAGGCCTGGTCATTCTTCTACTCCATTGAAAATCTGAGGACCATAAGGCTAAAAGTTAATTCATAAAGCAGCTTCACATCCCAACTCCTATCAAATTTGAATTTTTACGATGTTTAGGCTTCAGCGATACTTAGCCCCAAACACTTAGGGCAATTGTTTATATTAGTTTGACAAGTCAACCGTATTTGAGGTCAATAAAATGAGGATCTAAGTACGAAGATCTAGAATAGGAAGATCTAGACGCGTTACCAATTGTGAAAGATCAAAGAGATTATATCACACATTCATGCTAGTCAGACCTCAATCTTTCCAGTGTCTGGTCTTCAACTCCGCTCATCACCAGACACTGGGGGCAATTGTTAATATCAGTCTGATGTCTCTACCACGACAGAGTCGGCATGTTAAAAACTTGATAGAGAAGAGCTGAATGAGAAAATCCGGACCTAAATTAGGATCTGGAATTCTGATCTTCCATATTTTGGCCTATCTAGATCTCTTCACAATAGGCACTTTCCAGTCAATTTGAGATATGGCCTATCTCAGCCAATCTGGATCTAGTGTTCTGATCTTCCCATTTTGGCCAATCTGGGTCTCTTTACAATAGGCACTTTCCAGTCGATTTGAGATCTGGCATTTCTCGGCCGATTCGGATCTGGAGTTCTGATCTTCCCATTTTGGCCGATTTGGATCTCTTTACAATAAGTGCTTTCCAGCCGATTTGGGATCCAGTATATCTCGGCCGATCTAGATCTAGAGTTTTGATCTTTCGATTTTGGCCGATCTGGGTATCTTCACAATAGGTGATTTCAAGTCGATTTGAGATCTGGCATATCTTGGCCAATCCGGATCTGGAGTTCTGATCTTCCCATTTTAGCCTATTTGGGTCTCTTCACAATAGGTGTTTTCCAGTCGATTTGAAATTCAGTATATCTTAGCCGATCCGGCTCTGGAGTTTTGATCTTCCCATTTTGGCCGATCCAGATCTGGCATTCAGAACTAGGCAACACTTGGGTAGGACAACCATGTTGGCCGATCCAAACTTGGTTGAGCTAACAGGTGAATGTAAAAAATAGGGCCAAATTATATGATATAATATTGGAACTCTTGGGCCGATCCTAAATGATCCGATCAAGACTCTGTTAACGGATCAGAAAAAATATTGAGAATAAGGCTAAATGTATAACTGGAGATTGAAAAGAGTCAGCTAATCAGAAACCTGCCAAACAGGAACACCCGATTAGGAATGGCCGAACATAAGCCCATATCCCCTTTACGACAGGATCAAAACAGTCTGTAGTATGAATGGGAACCCATGTGGAGTGTAAGAGTTAGTTGACAGTTGAAGGCGGTTGTTAAGACAAAACTAAACAAACATTGTACTTTCATATGTATCAACTAAGTTCTATCTAAACAGGCTGTATAAAATCCCCAAAGTACCCCAAGATTTGTCTATAAATAAGGGCCTTGGGGTGCAAAAGAGGGAGAGACATTTTTGCCTAAAATATAGAATCTAGAGAGAAATTATTGCATTACACTCATTTGCCCCCTAACTCATCTCCTTATCAAACTCTTCCCGTTCACAAGTTCACGTCGGACCTCACTCCGATAAGAAATCGTGATCCTACCTCACCATCCCATCACACTTTTATTGCTGACTTGGGTCCACATCAAAACTCAACGTCAACATTAATTAATAAGAAAAGAGAGTATGTATTCTCTATCAATTAAGAAACAAATTCTACCAAAGTCACTACTTCATCCTTTAGCATTACGAAGAAGCAAAATTGTTAGATCAGATGTGCTAAATGTATTCTGAATATTTAATATAGAAATAACTTTGCTAAACTTTATAGGTCCGTAGTATCTACGGACAACAACGGACATGCAAATGTGCATTCAAAAAGTGAACGGCATATGTTATATACAAACAAGACTACAAAGAATTTGGAATTTAATTCAACTCAAATTACTTACTGCTACTATGTGTCATTCAACAACTATCTATTATCATAATTAGTTGTGGCTACGGCTTTTGAGATTCCGCCTGTTAGACGTGTTATTTAGTTAAATATTTTTTTTATAGGTATTTTTGGTATTTTAGCTTATTAGAGTTACAGTTTAAAGTTTGTCTTATTTTATTATAAATAGTTGTCTTATAACGTTCTTATAATTATTGAATATGAAATGCTTTTATTTTTCACATGGTATCAGAGCATTCGATTTTGGTCTAGGTCTATCGTTGCTTACGTTCTCCGGCGAGCTGCATTACGTCACTCGTCCGGCAAAGTCCTTTGTTCTGTTTATTTCAGTTATTGTCTTTGATATCTTTGTTTTTCTGTTGTCTGTTCAATTCTTTCCTAGCACAAATTGCCTACTCTCCTCGTGTTCCGATGACGCTCTTCCGATCTGGGGGTTTCTTGGGATGGTGGGTAATGAGGTTTTTGTTTGCTTTCTGACGACAGTAGTGGGTATCCAATTTGTACATTGTATATGATTAAGAGTGATTTTATTTGTGGTTAATTTGAGGTGGTACCCGATGTGAATTAGTGTCCATATATTTGGAATTGTCTCTCTAATTTGGTCCAGTTGATATCTGGAATTGGAATTTGATTCTCTCTTCTTGTTTCTCAATTTTAGTGTCTAGTATATATGGAATTGGTTGTTGGGTTTGAATCTCTTACCACAATTATTAATAATATGCACTTGGATGGTTGTTCGCTCCTATTGTGATGAAGAATTGTCAAGTTGAGCTCATAGACTGCATGATTCGCCTCAACCCTACTTGGAGATGAAGTGTTAAAAACTAATGTGTTTTATTTTACTTCTTGACAAACTCTTGATGATGATCTTCATGAGTTTGACAGGAGGTGTTAAAAGTGTTATTTAGTTAAATATTTTTGTTATAGGTATTTTTAGTATTTTAACCTATTAGGGTTACAGTTTAAGGTTTGTCTTATTTTATTATAAATAGTTGCTTTATATCGTTCTTATAATTAGTGAATATGAAACCCTTTTAGTTTTCACACCGCCAACGAGTAAACTACAACAAAGCTTCCACGTGCAGGGAGTTGTACATTAGTTGTTCGAATGGGGTTAAAATCGATAAGCTTAGCAAGTTCAAATTGAGCAATAAGAGAGATGACCTGCCAAATAGAACATTTCAATAAATTCAAAATTATGCCAACTTCACCTATTGGAGATAATTCAAAGTAAGAACATCATAATAAAGAACCTGATGCAATCTTTAAAAAAATAAAAAAAAAAATAAAGAACCTTATGCATTCTTCCAGATTGGATGCAAATGTGTGTTTCACATTCACAAGTTCAGAAAGGTCCCTCTTAAATACAAAATAATGAAAGATAATGAGAAAAAGAAACAAATCCCTTTCAAATTGTTAGCATGAGCACATACTCATTAAACACCATCAATTAATGGTTCACAAGGAAGTTTTGCTTGTAGGTTGATCAAGTACGATAAATGAATTATATCACTACAAATGTAACTTTTGTAACTATCATTTTAATGCAATATACCTAGATTTTAGACTAATAAAATAAACTCTGATGGCTTAATAATTTGAGGAGATCGGAAGAGCGTCGTGTTGCTGGACTGCATGACTAAATGCTGTGACATCCCAAGATATCCTTTTGCACCAGTCAATCAAATACGTGTCAAAAAATTACCTTACCATTGCAATTCTTAGCAGAAATTTCTTATTTAATTATAGCTTTTGAGGGGCAAAACTCGACCAAAATTGTAATACATAATCAAATAAAAGTAAACAATGAAATTTCAGAAAAGAAAAGGCCTTAATGTTCCATTTGAAAAATCAATATCCCATCAGCTTCTCAATTTCAATTAAAAACAAACATGTATATGGCAATTCTCTCACCTAGTTAATATACATGCAGAATGAGTTTGAGATTAAATACACAAAATTGTACTACTGCTAAAACACAGCAGCTTACCAATTTCATCAAGAAAACTGTAGTTTCAACAGCATTTCAAACAATTTTACACATCATCATTCCTGCAGACAAAATTAATCACTTAGTAATGTAATGAAATTTGCAAACTGTATTTGAAATAATTGGAGCTCACTCAATTCGGTGGCTCTCTGTTGAAATTCTACAGCAAAATGAAAAAAAAATCCCCTGCATTCTTGTGTAAGAAACATGCCTTTTCTAACCTCCTAATTAGGCTGGATTGTAAAGAGCATAAAAGGAAAGTATGGCCGGCAGACAAAGCAAATTACTGAGACTTATAAAAGTGCTATTACAGAGTTGTAATGTAAAACTGCACCATATGCTCCAAGCTTGCTGTGTGCAATATTTAATCTGTCATGATTTCCGATTCCCCCTCTCAAGCTTGAGCATACTTCTTCCATTCCCAATTTTTCTCTGAGATAGTTAAATCTGGATATAGCCAAAGGTTTTGTGAGTAAGTCAGCTATTTGATCTGCTGTTGAAACATAATTAATGTAACATCCCGCAAAATCTCATAAACAAATTTTGCAATATAATCGTCATTTTGATAATGGTGGAAGAGTTATTTGCATTTGCATCAATTGAAAGGTTACTAAATCATGACAAAATGATCTAATTGAATTGCATCAATAGTAAAATTTCAAGACTTGTCACTCCAATGAATACCAAAGAAAAGAATGTAATAATATAATTGTATCGGATTGCAAAGTTGAGAGTTGCCACTCAATTAAATGACAAAAAATTGAAACGTGACAATATAATTGTATTTGAAGTATTGCAAGAATGTTATTGCATATACTGTCCCGTCGGAAATTTCCGATGGCATCCCCAAGCCGTCGGAAATAGATTTTGTGACCAAATTTATGCATTTAATTATACTTTGTAAATATTATTCAATTTTAAAAAAATGTTAGATATTTGTTTAATTATCTCTCCACTGTCGCATATGCCATTTTATCAAATAAATGTTTTAATATGCATAATGCTGTTGTCAAAAATATACTAGATATGTTAACCTATATAATAGAAAATAAAATTTATTCTAAAATTAAAAATGTTATGAATAATTAAAAATGGTATTAATCGTCAATAACTTTTAAACACGAAAGTAGAAAATGATTTATATTTTGACTCCATAATTAAAATTGTAGCTAAAGTTAAGAAAAAAAATATACAAGTACGAAAAAGTTAAAAAAAAAAAAAAACCAACAATGGACACGAACAATCTCACAAAAGACATCATTGACATGGAATAATCGTAAATATTAAATATGGACAAGTAATGTTTGACAATTCATTTATAAAAAAAATATAATATGTAAAATAATATTACAGTATAGAAAACTAGTGTAAAAAGCATTACATTAATTGACACAAATAAATAAAATTTAGAGTATAACATTATTTAAATATATAATAAAAGTTATATTAAATACTAGATATATTTAAGGGAAAAGTTCATTATTTTTAAATTGACAAAACTACTAGAATATACTTTATATATTTTAAAGATATTTTTTTGGGTGGTTATATTAGACATTATTATTTTTTATAGTCACACCACATTTCTAACTGCATTATACATCGATCATTAGTTTTTCCTAATTATTGTATTCACGCTCTTAACTTTTTTTATCATATTTTTGTTCTTAAATGTCTATTTACTTGAATATTTTATTTACTACAAAAGCTTTTTTCGTAAAAATTTTGTTCAAAAAGGCGCTAAATAATTTAAATTAGTAAAAAGAGGCAAATGGTTTGGTGCAAACTAATTAGTTTTTTCATTATTCAGTAGTCCCATGCTAAAGAAATTGTATGAAAATCATTATTTGACGCAAGAAATATTATTTAATAAAAATGTTATTAAAAAAGATGTGATAAATCATGCAAGAATGCAAATGAAAAACAAATAAAGTTTATGTACCATTTATGTAAATAAAATATGGTGTATTTATAGAAAAGTGTAGTGTCAATATTTTTGCCCTTTTTTAATATTCCTGCCCTCTTTCATGCCCGCTTTTATCAATCAAAAGTTTTGATGTGCACAATGTTATAGTAAAAAATATATCAGATATATCAAACAACGAATATAAAAAAATAAAAATATTATAAATAATTAGAAGTATTACTAACAATCAATAACTCTTAAATATGAAATAGAAAATAATTTATGTGCATAATAACAGTTGTATTTATAGTCTTTATATAGGCTGATTACATGCACTCAAATAATGTTCAACAATCCATTTGTAAAAAAATATAATATGAAATAAATATTTTTAATAGTAATATGTTGTTTATCCAGTAAAATATAATGTAAAACAAATACTTTAGTAATTGATGAAGATTTTATTCGGTTATTTAGTGGTTAAGGTTTAAAACAATAGTTGTAGATAAATTTTTTTATTAATTATTAGTATTTTAAAAAAATCACATAAAGCACAATTTTAAAAGTCGAAAAAAATTGGTATGGAGCGTTTTTAAAGTTTTTAGTTTTTTTTAAAAACAATTAATATTACAATTTAGAAAACTGGTGTAAAAAACATTAAATTAATTAACACTGGCAAATAAAATTTAGAGTAGATCGGAAGAGCACACGTCTGAATAAAATTCAAAGTTTCACAAAGAAAATACTTTATTTTTAAATTGGTAAAATCACTCGAACATAGCTTATATATAATTTGAACCGAAACATTAACAAACACGCGAGTAAGCCTGGTGGTTGGGACTTCACTCCCCAACCACTAAGTCATGGGTTTGAAACTCTATCCTTGCATTTGCAAGAATTAATTGCTCGCGGGTCGGCGGGTTGCGGCGGGGCTGCGGGTCGGGCGCGGCTGATTAGATAAGTAGGCTGGCGGGTCGTGGGTCCATTAAATATTTTTAAATAGGTTTTTAAAACGGCCGTTGGAAATTACAAGAATTGATTGCTCGCGGGTCGGGGTCGGGCGCGGCGACGGGTCGGGCGTTGGCGGGGCAGGGCGGGGCGGGGGTCCATTAAATATTTTTAAATAGGTTTTTAAAACGGCCGTCAGAAATTTCGAACGGCAGAAATCCGTCGGAAATTTCCGATGGAAACACTGTTCCGTCGAAAATTTCCGACGGATTTCTGCAGTCGGAAACTTCAGACGGAATAAGGCTGTCGGAAAATTTGGCCCTCGGAAATTTCTGACGGACACAAAAAATCCGTCAGAAACCATTAGCGACGCGACCTTCACCTATGGTGTTTCCGACGGCTAGTTTAGCGACGGATTTTGAGGCTTTAGCGACGGAAAATTCCGTCGCTCTAAAAGGTATTTTTTTAGTAGTGATATATTCGACATTTCTGTAGACATTAAAGAGCAGACATTTATGTGATACTCATTTTTGGTAATTTTGCCTGCGATTTCAGCTAGACAATATCTTTAATTGATATATCTTTATTTGACATTTTAAAATAGTTTGAGCCCACGCATTCTGTAGGGATTTTTTTATTTACACTATTTAAAGACGCTTCACACTGATATAGAATATCATTCTTACGTATCAACTATTGAAGCTTCGAATTACTCCGATCTTTAATATTATACCTAGATTGGTAGTTCTATGCATTACTCTTTAATGGCTCCTGTCAAGTTTAACCTCTCTGATGTCACCCTAAAGTTGCCTAGGAATGCTGTGTTTCTCCTTTGTGTCTCGAGAGAATGGTCAGTCCCATACCGAAACAGGGAACTGGATGCAAGCTGGGTTGTGGAGTTTGTCTTCATGGATGGGCAGGTACTCTTTATGTTGCTTAACTACATGAATGAGCAGGTACTCTTCACTATTTTTGTTGCTTAACTCTTTATGTTATAAATTTTAAAGGAAACTATGCTCTTTTTAGATCTTTATAAGAGTTAATTGGTTTTTTTTTTTAAACAGTGATGCCTAATCTGCAATGCGTCAGGATTCCGTATTTAACTTTATGTTGCAATTCTAGTGTTTCATGATTGCTGCTTGCTTTTTATAATATTCCATGGTGTGCTACATGTTTTCTTTCTTGAATTGACTAATGTTATCAATTATAATTTTAATTCCGCTCTTTTTAAATTAAGTTTGTTGCATTTATGATTATTTTGATTTTAAAATATTGTTAATGTTTGCTAATTGGTGCTTTATCTTTTACGTTACTTTTACTCAATAACTTTACTTTTATACCAGTATACTGTTTTTTAAGGTTATCATAATAATATGTCATGTTGTATAAAGTTGTGATTAAGCCAAAATTTAATTTGAATCATGTTTATCACTATTCAATATCTGTTTTTGATTTTATTGTTGTGAAATTTCCTTATGCAATACTTCATGTTTGCTCCATGTTTTTCCATAATGCTTTTTTGGTGGGTACTTATTTACTTTTCAAAGGGTTGTCTTCTTTTCCTTAATAGTGCTTAAACTTATAGATAATCTATCATTAAGGAAAATATGTGATTAACCCAAAATTAAATTGGATTCATATTATATCACTAATCACCATTTTGTTTCTAAATTTATTATTATGCCGTTTCCTTATACAAATCTATATGTTTGCTCCCTGTTTTCCATATATATATATATATATATATTTGTGGGCATTTAGGTTATCTATCCAAAGGGTTATGTTTCTCACCTTAGTAATTATTTTAATTTAAACTGTTGTTCATGTTTGATGCAGGGTTCTTTAATCCTTACATGACTCTTACTCAAGACCTTTACTTTTATACTAGTAAACCAATATATGTTTTCTAAATTTATTCTTATGCAATTTCCTTATACCATACTCCATTTTTGCTCCCTGTTTTTCCATAATGCCTTTTTGGTGGGTACTTATTTACTTTTCAAAGGGTTGTCTTCTTTTCCTTAATGGTGCTTAAACTTTTAGATAATCTGTGTGATTAACCCAAAATTAAATTGGATTCATATTATATCACCAATCACCATTTTGTTTCTAAATTTATTATTATGCAATTTCCTTAAACCAATCTTTATGTTTGCTCCATGTTTTCCATTTTTTTTTTGGGGTATTTAGGTTATCTATCCAAAGGGTTATGTTTCTCACCTCAGTAATTATTTTAATTTAAACAATTGTTCTTGTTTGATGCAGGGTTCTTTAATCCTTACATGACTTACTCAAGACCTTTACTTTTATACCAGTAAACCAATATCTGTTTTCTAAATTTATTCTTATGCAATTTCCTTATACCATACTCCATTTTTGCTTCCTGTATTTCATAATGATTTGTTTGTGAATATTGATTATCTATGCGAAGGTTTATTTTTTTCCTTCATTATTTTGATCTAAACAATAGTTCCTGTTTGCTGCATGGTATTTTAACTTTTACATGACTTTTACTCAAGCCTTTTACTTTTATACTAGGATGCTGTTTTAATATTACCCTATTTGTTTGTCATATTGTATAATCTATTATTAAAGCAGAACTAAATTGGATTCATATTGATCACTATTCAATATATGTTTCTAATTTTATTGTTAAACAATTTCCCTATACAATACTCCATGTTTGCTCCCTGTTTTCCATCGTGCTTATTTTGTGCATGGTTATTTTATGTCCTTGATGATTATTTTAATCTGCATGGTCTGCTAAGTTTTTTTTTTTCCAAATTCAATCTGCAGTACAACTGCCAGAATTATGTAGATAATTTCATGTTGATTATTCACACACAGTGACTAATCACATTCATTCTTTCAGTTACACATTGCAATCATTTGGCATATATGGTAACTATTAAATTATTTTGGAATAATTTTGATGTATTTAAATTATAGGGAGTAAGAATCCAGGCAACTGTTACCCAGCAGTACGTTTCCCAATTTGAGGAGTAGCTTGAGGAGGGTGGGCTCTGTGCATTGATGCATTTCACCATAAAAGAGAACGTAGGTCAGTGGAGGCCAGCAACCCACTCTTGCAGATTCTTCTTCAATGACACAACCAAGGTTAAGCCCCAGAGCAATGACAAGCACCCTATTTTCCCACTTACTGTTTACAGATTCACCCCTTTTGTGGAGGTTCTTAATTCTCCAAATATCGACGGTCCTGGCTTGATTGGTACCATCCTCCTTCTATATTTCTCGCTATGAGTTCTATTACTGATCATATATAAATTTCGATTTCTACTTTTTAATTTTCATACATGATTGTTTACTAATCTATTGAATGTTTTTATTTTTTCAGACATAATTGGTTCATATAATCCCGAAGATGCTGTCAAGAAGCCAAGTTTGATAGAGGGCCTATGTGGAGCAGTTTCTACATTCGTGATCTTGAGTAATTCACACAATCCTCATTTTTTTATATATAATTTGCATTTTATACAGTTTATATTGAAGGTACTATTGTGACATGTGTAGGAATAATAGGATGCATTGCAAATTGTGGAATGAGTATGTTGACCAGCTCAACAGTTATTTATCCACTCCCCGTAATGATCCTGTCATTGTTCTACTCCATTTAGGTCGTATAAACGAGTGATGGGGTATGATATTTGTTCTACTACATCTATATATTTTTATCCTGTTAGTTTATTCTACTTGCATAGCATTTAACATATTTTTTCCACTTAACAATTAGGTGATTCTAAGGGTATGGCCACATCATTTCACGTGTCAAAGTTGTTGCTTGGTGAGCACATTCCTTAGATGGATGACTTTCGCATCAGGTACATAAGCATGAGGTCATCTATTGCTCAATCATCCGGCCAATAGTCTTCTTCCTCTGTCTCGCATAAGGAGATTGGTTTCACACAGAAAATAGCAGACTTGTCATTGACCAAGGAGGTAATATTAAATCTGCCATTCGCTTAATAGAGATTGTTCTATATTGTAATCAGATTTTTTAAGTTTATTTCAATTTCAAAATAGGTTCGTGGGTGTTGGGTCTATGGCGAGATAAATACTGTTTTGTCAAAGAATAGCTGGGCCTATCTTGGTTGTTACGATCCGACCTGCTACAAAAAAGCCAGCAAGGACAATGGGGATTTTTACTGTAGCAAGTGTGATACTCGCTTTCTAGAAGGTGTTTGGAGGTACAGTTTAAAGTTGAGAGTTAAACATTGGAGGAGTTACGCGGACATAATGTTGTGGGATGGGGAGAGCCAGCGATTGACTGGAAAGGCAGCAGAGGAGTTTGGAGAGCACCTTGATCTGGTGAGCTTATAACATTACATTACAATTTTGACAATATTTAAACGGTCATATCCCCAATTTATGACTATATTATTCAACTTTTGTATGTTTAAGGACAAATTGGGTCCAGTTAACTGCCTCGAAGAGATTTCCAGGCTAATTGGCATACAGCTGCTACTCAGGATAGACCGGAAGTTGATGAATGCACCTAGTGGTGGTCTGATCTATTCAGTAAATATGATTTCAGAAAACAGAACCAAGATAGAAGAACTTTCAGCGGTTGAAGAATCTGAATCTGAGGTGCGAGTACATTCCTCAAAGTTAAATTGAACAATATTTCTATAGTGTGCGGGTCATTTATTTACCATTATTTCTCATTTTGATAAAGGGTTACAACTCCGACTCTGACCTGGATCTTCTCTTTGAATCACTAGCTGTTGTTGAGTCCAATGTGGTATGTACAGCTTCTCCTTGCCTATCCCTTCTTGCACTCTTATTATTTTAGAATAAACCATATATACAACCACTTATATTTATCTATCTTCCATTTCCAGCCTATTGATTCCCCTGATGACGATGAGGTTCAAACTCCTCGCGAAACTCCTTTGAAGCGGCCTATGGAAGATGATCTCTTCAGTCCTGGTGTATCTACCTCAACTCGTGCCTCAACCAGCAAGAAGCAGAAAGGAATTAAGATTGAGGAGCCTTGATGTTGTTTTGGTTATCAAGGCTTTTCTTGTTTTCAACAAACACTGTCCTTTAAAGATCGGAATTTATGATACATTGCTTGATTTTATGCACGCCGGTGCAAAACACTATTACATTTACTGATTCGTTCTGACACAAATTTACTGCTGATTTTTTATGCACATTGCATGCATAACACGTTTTTTTTAATTATGCTTGGCAATATGCACAAGTGGTGCATGTTAAACATCTGGGTTTTTTATTGAAACTGCTTTAAGCCATTTATTTTAATTTTATGTGATTTGCCTACTGTATTATTATAATTTAAGTTTGTCTGTGTTTAGTGATGTGAGACATCGTATGATAATGGCACTTTAATAATCTGCAGTGGTTGATATTATTCAATATAACTGACTTATTTGAATAATTGTTGTGTTCACCTTTAAACCCCTGTATTGTATCTTCTTTTCCTCGCCCTGTTTTTGCAGGTTTTGCTTTACCTATATTTCCATTGTGTACTACCTATCATGTACTTACAGGTATTCTGCCTCAACTCATCCATTTTATGTTGGTTGTTAATTCCAGATATCTTGATTTTAAATTCCATCCGTCTCATTTCCACCTCTTTTTTTTTTTCATTTAATTAATTGATTTGGATGATTTACACGGTGCATGGTTTTAGAAGTTCATTTTGTATGTTTTTGTTTATTTTAGCAGGGAATCTTAACCTACTTTGCTGATCAACTTCTTAAAGGGTTGGCAATTCCTACTACTGAAGTATGTATTTGTGGACAAGAGTCTTAATTCGGTATTACTACCAACCCATCCCATTTTGCATCTTTGAGTGCATGTCTTAGGATCTTTTTCTTCAAATAACTTCATTCTTAAATCCCTTTGACATCCGCTGATTTCAATAATAATATGTTGAATACTCCTTCCACTCATTATTGGGTATATATTTCCCATTTTTTTCACTTCCAGTAACCACTTTTATTTACACTTAACAGTGATTGGTGTTTTGCATGGTTCGAAGGGCCAGTGTATGGGCAATTATTTGCACCCGGATTTAACCGATATTGATGTCATTTGTTGATGATCAAAATGATGGAAAATTGGTGCCATGGTTGGCACGGCCCTCTTGCTGCATTTCAGATTCATCTATCTGTATCAATATTAAAGGTTGGCCACATGTAATAGAGTTAAGTATACATTCTATCTGTATCAATATTAAAGGTTGGCCACATGTAATAGAATTAAGTATACACTCTGTATAATAATAGCTTTATTGAGATAGCTTATAAGAACTTTTATCAGATTGCCTGTTTGATGTCTACATACATCATACATTTGTTTGTGTATGCGCCGTACATTTATAAACATTTACATAGATTATATAATTGACTTGTCAATTTATTGCCTCTGTGAACGAATTTTGACCTATTACCTATAATGGCTAATGTCTAATTGTAGGTTAATATTTAGACAATAGTAATTTCAATTCATGAATTGTTTACTTTATTTGGCCAAGACCTCCCGTGCAACGCGCGAGTGAAATTACTAGCATAAATAAATGTCATAATAAAAGAAGTGTTATTTTAACAAAATCAATCTCAAAATTATAGTAGACATCATGCAAAGTACGATTCTCAACTAGTACATATAAAAAGAGACTTAGATATCGAGTCCGGCTACAAAACTAGATAAGACTCTTTTTAAGGAGCCTTACCGCTCATATGGCACGAGTCTAGCAAAAACAGCACGAGTCTAGCAAAAAACTGCCCGACAAGTACAAATTAACATTGCCATGCTGCGGATAAGATATTAATGACTCAATAATACAAGCAATTTCTACCTCCGTCACAAAGATAGAGCAGTAGGTAATTTTACGTTGGTTAAGCACAGTAGGTAATTTTATTATAACATTAATTTTATAGGCATTCTTCTAATTTTAACCTTCATGCCTAACTAATAATAAGAGTGTCCATTAAAATTCTTTTTAAATAAATTAAAAAATTTCCCTATAAATTTATTTAGAAGGAATTTGGATGGGCGTGTGCACTGTGAATGCCTTAAATTATAAAATTTGATATTTGTAGAATACTTTTCCCTATAATTTGTATGCATCAAAGTAGTAATTAAATAGAGACAAATATGAAATCGAAAAACTAAATACACGTTTGATATGACAACCGAACTATCTTTTTAAAATAGCCTAAAAATGAAATACTTTACTAGCTTTACAACGAAGGTGGTATAAAAAAACTTTACTCTTTGTTAGAGTCATATATCGGCGGCCACTCCACTAATGCCTACCAAACGATAGCAATGAAATTACATTGTCCTTGACAAAAGTAGTCGACCATTTTCTCACACAAGGTAAGCGTTTTCCCACTTCCCATTTCATCTGAATTGGCCAATTTAATCTTCATGTGCCTCTATACGAGTTGTGCGTGTAGATTTAGAAACTGTGGGAAACTGCTGTGAATTGATCTGTATTTGTTAAAATATTTTCAGGCGTGTTTCAGTGTTTCTGGCTGTTGAAACTTGATTTTTTCAGAGTTCTTCTTTTTGGGCACACTTGAAAATTTGAAAAAAAAGCGTATAGGGCTTGGAGTATAGGTTTGGAAATATGATGCTGTACAGTTCTATCAGCCATTGGATCAATCAGATTCTTGCTTGTATTGGGTATGTATCCTGACTCTCTCTCTCTCTGTATAAATATATATATATATATATATTTGGGGTTCTATTCGTAGTGTTTGATTAGTCAATGAAAGTCCCAATATTATCTTATCCTTTCTGAATGGGTTTGAGAGTGATGAAACTGTGAATGGAACATTTATGTATGAGGTCCACTTTGAGGTAATTTATTTTGCAGCGAATGATGAGATTGTGATATTCTGGCGCAAGAAGTTTGGATAATTTGTCAAATTTGGGAGTTGGGGCTGACACTTTTGACAAAAAGATGACTTCTTTAGAGAAAGTCTGTCTAGTGTATTTTAAACAGATTTATTAGACTATTTTAGTGTCAAAATGTTTACAAATGCGGTTACGGGGAGCATGGCAAGTTTGATCCAAAAGCTTAGTTAACGTTCTCTAGTCTAGTCAGACTGTCTATCTAGTATTAGTATCTCTTCTCTATCTACATCCATCTATCTACATATATATATATATATATATATCTATATCTATACATATTTAAAAGAGCCAATTTCATGGGTTCTATTCAGACTTTTGTAGGCTTTTTCCTTTTTCCCTTTTTTTTGGATTTATTCCTTGTTTGTTTGTTTCTTGCTTACCAAGTTCGCTTATTTTTATTCTTTGTATGATTATGATATTTTTTTAAGTCGAAACATATGCAATATGATGTCTAATTAAAGATTTTAATGTGAACATTAACACGAGTTAACAAGTGAAAATAAATTATATACATATCATTCATATTATTTAAAGTAAAAGTTTTACTTTATACCATTTATTTATTTTTTTTATCAATATCCTTATATTTTTAAATTACTTAGTATTACAGTCCAATAATAATATTTATTATAAGAGTCTTAATCTTGAACCAACCATTCATTATAAACCAAATTTATGATGTGAATACTAGTGCCAGTAAAACAGTAGCTACTAAAGCGTAAACTGCTCTTTTTTCCTTCCCCGCGAGTATAGCATGATGAGCCAAAGTTATGGCAGCTCCGGATGAAAGGGGAATAAGGGTATTAAGAAAAGAGATTTCCCAATGATCTAAAACCCCCATCCCTTTTGGGGGCCAAATACATACGATCTCTACCGTAGGTGCCTAAGAAGCTTTTTTCAAGTCCTTTCATTTTCTTAGAAGTTTTTTCGTGATGAGTCCCATACAAAGGACGTTTCTTCCTACCCTAAGATGAAAGCTGCTTTGCTTCAAGTTTTTTTATTAAACTAAGTTATAAGATTATTATGAGTTTACCAGTGATTGGTTAAGTCATAAGATTATGCCCTCAAATTTTTTTTTGCTTGCCTACTGCAAGCGATGAACATTGTAATTGCTCTGTCATTTCTTCATATATCTGGCCATTGCAGGTGGCTTTTTTTTTACGCTCTTCCGATCTCAGTGGTTGGTTTCAGATTATTTTCAAATACAATTATGTATATGATTTATGAATTTATAATTTAACTCATTTGATCATACATTATTAATTTTAATTCCAGATCATTTTCTTATAGTAAAGTAAAAATTGATAAATATTAAATTTTCGAATTAAATTCAATTTATAAGTTCTATTACTTAGTTAAATATAATAATAATAATAATAATAATTTCAGTTAAGTTTATCTTCCAACTAATATGTCAACTTTTAATGAAATATTTTATAAATTACTTCAAACATACAAGTATTCTTATAAAAATCATTTTATTTATTATCAGTAAAATCTCTTTTACAATTCTAAACGACATCAACTATAGTATTATTAAAAGAAGCACTTTATTTTTCACTATTCATAGTTTTTTTTTCTTGTTTGGTTTTGTGGCTTGTTTATTTTTTTCTTTCACGCTGAAAGAGTTTTTGCTTATTTTTCGTCCTTTCGATAATTATGATGTTATGACATTATTTTGTAATAAACTAAAATTCATGATGTGATTAAATGTGGTAGGGACATATCACGGTAACAGAAAGGGGCACGTTGCTTTTCACTATTTATAGTTCGGTAGTCCTTTTCCTTTTTTTTCCTTTTTCTTTTTCTTTTCTTTTTTCCCATGTTTTGTGGCTTGTTTGTTTGTTTCTTTCTTTCTTTCATGCTTAAAGACTTTTTTGCTTATTTTTCATCCTTTTGATAATTATGATATTATGATATTATTATTTGGTAGAGACATATATATAACAATAAAATAACATGTGTTAATTTTTTATTGGACTACATTATTATGAAGTTAGTTAATCAACTATTAGTTCAAGATATTGTTCAAGTTCATTTTTCAACAAAGTAAAAACAATAAATATTAAACTTTTTAAGTAAATTCAATTGAAGTTCTATTTAGTTAAATAATAATAACAAATTAGTGTCAATTCATCTTTTAACTGATGTGTAAACATTTTAAAATCTAGACTACCACAAATGCTCTTAAAACTCTCAATTTCTATTAATAAAACATTTTATAAATTACATCAACACCTGCCATTTTTATTACAAAACTCAATTTGATTTATTATTATTAACAAAATCTACTTTAACAATTCTAACAGACATCGTACCATCGTTATCCTAATCCTAAGCCTATTCACACTTCGGTTGTCATTTTCCTTCCCCTCCCCTTTTTGGGTTTGTGGCTTTTTTTTTTTATGCTTTATGGAAGTTCCGCTTATTTTTATTCTTTTGATAATTATGGTATTATTTTGAAATCGAAAAATATGCAATATTAATGTGAAATTAAAGATCTCAACATACTTTAATATGAGTTAAACAAATAGGAGCAAATTATAAACATATTGATTGTAAGCCTGTCTTAAAAATGTATGGTAAAAGTTTTAGTTTATTTTTGTAATTTTTCTCAACATTCCAATATTTTTAAATTAGTTTATTTGAGTCCAGTTGTAATATCTATGTGAACTTTTTGACAATCAATATAGAGCAATTCTAGGGAGACATATAAAAGTGACATTAATATGTAACATTCTTATATGACACACATTCATTGGGTGATAATGACATCATTGTTTTTTCATTATCCAATGCAAGTGTACCACATATACAATGTCACTTGTTCATGTCTCATTTTCATGTCTCCTTAGAATTTTTCATCAATATAAGGAAATTTTAATGTAGAATTAACAATTAGATCTTTATGGAACCAATGTAGCACAATGTGGTGGGAACATGTGTTATAGAGGGAAATATGATAATATTTTATTTGACCTTGTTATGGATTAATTAATCATTGATTGGTTCCAGATCATGTTAGAAAAGAGTTATGGTGTATGGTTTCTTTTAATTTTTAATTTGAGTTCATTCTTTTATATAATCTGAACATTATTAAAAGAGCCACTTTCTTTTCACTATTCATATTTTGGTCCTTTTTTTTTGTTTCATGCTTAAGTTTTCGCTTATTTTCATTTTTTTATAATTGTATTATTATTTTGAAGTCGAAAAATATGCAATACATGTGTCAGATTTAAGATTCAACTTCTAATTTAATAAGAATTAACAACTGAGATTAAATTATAAATATATTCCTAATAAATGGTCACAAATATTTTTTTTTTTGAAAGAAAATTTATTCATTCATGGAATCAGATAGAATAACATCATAAATAAATAATGGAGGAAAGTTAAAATATTCTCTAATATCTTACATGGAATCTGCCGCTTTAGCTAGAACATGGGCAACACGATTCGCAGATCTCCTAACACAAGCAAAGTTGAGACCTTGAATCTCATTCGATATCAAATGGCAATTCTCTATAATCATGCCAAAGTAGGTATCATCTGGACCACCTTTCCGAAGAGCGTCAGCAACAGCTGAGGCATCTAGTTCTATAACTGAGACATCTGGGAAACGAGCCTTAACCCAACTTAGTGCTTCCCGTACACTCAACGCTTCAGCAATAGATGGCTCAAATTCTCCCCATAACGGCACACTCTTCGCTGCCACAAAGCGACCAAGTTCGTCACGGATAACCATACCAAGTCCGATCATCTTCCGTTCTTTAAAAAGAGCCGCATCAACATTAACCTTGAGGGTGCCCATTGAAGAAGGCTTCTAAACAACATCACCTATAGGAGAGCTCATTCCACTAACCACAAAATTAGTTTGCTGCATCCCTTCACTGCTGAAAATAATTCCAGGCCATACCAACCACTTTAAGGATAGATAAAGATTTAAATTGCCATACAACCTCATTTCTATTGAACCATATTGCCCAACAAAACATAGCAATTTTATCTTCCATATTTCGGTTAGCAGCAAGAACATTTTCCAGCCATTCTTTAAAACTAAAAGCAACAATATTCTATACATTAACACCCGACGCCCTCCAAGCCCGCGTTGTGAACTCACAAAGAACCAGACAACGATAAATTGATTCGTGTTCTTCACAACACACTGGACATGCAGCATTAACATTGACTCTTCTAGTCCTCAACAAATCCATAGTAGGCAAGACATTTAATACCGCACACCAAATGAAGTTTCTTACCTTACCAGGAACTTTTAGCTTCCAAATCACATTCCATATGGGGCCTGAATTTTTCTGATAAAGCTCAGATTTCGCCTTTAACAGCTTATTATATCCATCTAACAGTATAAATCCCTTTCTTATTGTGACACCAAAAGATTCAGTCATCAATATGCCTAGTGCTTAATGGGATGTTCATAATAAGTCGTCGATCTGTTTCATTGAACAAATCATTGATAATGTCCAAGTCCCATTTCAAATTACCCTCATCAATAAGCAGATTAACCATGATCTCATCTGCACCAGGAATAGGATTAGAAGGGTGCAGAAATAGGATTAGAAGATAAAAAGCCATGATGAGAATCTTGTAGCCAAGGGTCCTTCCAAACCCGTATGGAATTGCCACAACCAACTCAAAGCCTACACCCTTCACGAATTAGAGATTGGGCAGCTACAATGCCTCTCCAAATATAGCTCGGGTTATGCCCCAACTTTGCCTCAAGGAAGTTCGATGATGGAAAATAACGAGCTTTGAAAACTCATGAGACAAAAGGATTCGGATTAAGAGTAAGCTTTCATCCCTGCTTTCCCAATAGAGCTAAATTAGTTTCATGTAACTTCTTGAAGCCAATCCCCCCACAACTCTTAGGTAAGCACAATCTGTCCCAACTAGTCCAGTTAATTCCTTTCCTCTGTCCTTGCTTTGACCTCCACCAAAAATTATTCATAAGTAGTTCAATCTCATCACAAAGGTGCTTGGGAATCAAGAATACACTCATAACATAGTTGGGAACCGCTTGAGCAATAGTTTTGATCAGAATTTCTTTTCCGACCCTGGACAAAAAATTTTCTTTCCATCTTTGTATGCTGTGCCAAACTCTGTCCTTAATGAAGGCAAAAATTTCCCGCTTCTTTGTTCCAATCATTGAAGGCAAATCATGATATCTATCATGCCCCTGAAATGCTTGAATACCCAAGCTAGTCCGAATTGTATCTTGATGTTCTATATCAACATTTGGGCTGAAACAAATAGTGGACTTCTAAAAATTAATATACTGCCCTAATGCTTCCTCATAGCAACTTAAGACTTCCTTGATAGCCTCACATTCCCACATATTAGCACAAAAGAATAGAAGACTATCATCTGCGAAGAACAAGTGAGAAATGATAGGGGTGTTTCGAGCAATCTTGCAGCCGTGAATAGCACCTGCAGCCATTTTATAGTCTAGAAGCTTAGATAGACTCTCTGAACATATAATGAAAAGATACGGGGACAAAGGGCACCCTTGTCGAAGACCTCTTTCTGGAATTGTGGGACCTAAATCAACGCCGCCATGTGTGATACTATAACGAACGGTTGTGACACATAAAAGAATCCACTCTACCCATCTTTGGTGAAATCCCATGCGGATCATAACATGTCTCAAAAAATTCCATTCAAGACGATCATTCACCTTGCCGATGTCAATTTTCAAAGCTGCCACTCCTTTATTTCCTTGCTTCTTTCGCTTCATATAATGAAAAGCCTTAAAAGCAACCATAATATTATCCATGATAGATCGTCCCGGTACAAAAGCAAGATCGAGTCTCCGATATGATATCCGGCAGAATGCACTTTAATCGATTGGCATGGCTTTTAGCAATAATTTTATACAATACATTACACAACAAGATAGGCCCTAAGTAAGACATAAATTTTGGACTTTGCTTCTTGGGAATAAGAGTGCAGTGATTAAAACAATCAAGACTCATGGCAATCACGTCTTCCCCCACAATATTCCAGTGATGTTGAAAAAAAGCTGGGTTCATTCCATCAGGTCCTGGTGATTTGTCAAGATGTATAGAGAAAACTGCTTCTCGAATCTCTTGGCGGTGAAAGGAGCCACAAGTAACTCATTCTGAGATTGTAAGTCTCTTGGTTCAATCATGTCAACCGTTCTCTCCACATTGGTATCAATAGATGTTGAACGACACAGGTTGTGAAAATAATGAACCATAATATTACGAACTGCACTCAAATCAGTGGTATGGTTTATAACCTGATTTAGTGTGACATTGAACCATAATATTACAGGAATTTTGATATAAAACATACTATGTGTTACTTATGAGGCTAATTTTATGACTTGGCGGAATGTGGTATGATTTATAACTTGATATAGCTTGACCAATTTCAATTCGAGTTCATTCTCTTATCAAACTGAATATAATAATAAATATTAAGTTTTATAGATGTGCTACTTTCCCTTGTCTATTTACTTGTTGGGTGACTTAGTGTGTGTATATTTATTTTTTGGCCATTATAATTTCAAAATAAAGTTGGACATTTTATGGGCAAAAAAGTGACGTTTGTACCTACGAAGTCACCCAACAAGTAAACAAACAACGGAAAGAAGCATTTTCCTAAATTTTGTAAACTAATTCAATTAAATTAGATTAAATGCGATCACATTTTAGCATTTTAATAATTAATTCAATTCACTTGTATTTATGTGAATTCAACTAAGTTCTACTATCTCTATCCCAAAAAGATAGTTCTATTTGTTTTCTCACATAGATTAAGAAAAATTTATTTAATAGTATTGAAAAAAAGTAAATGTAACATCATTTCCCCATTATACCATTTTATTTATTAATTATTACACTTTAATAATTCTATTTTGTTGGATAACTATACATATTAAATAGTAGGATATAAGAGAACTAATACTTCAAATACTTTTTAAAAGCAAAATTAGACCCTTTTTTTAGGATACATGTAGTATTAAATTAAACAATAAGTTCAATTAAGTTCTATTAAAATTAAACAAAAAATATGTACATATAACACAAAATATAGAGAACTTGATGCTTAATTAAAACCGGAGAACGTGACATTACATTCATGTGTGGGATTTGAGTTTCCCATTACAAAAGTATTTATTCATCAACTTAATATCAATACGTTCTCAATGATCTCTCGCCACATAGGCGTCTGACATCATAATCTGATAAGAAATCAAGACTATCAATTCTATTATTTAGTTAATATTTATTCATTGTTCATTTCATTACGTACTATCACTAATATTTACAAAATTATAACAAAAAACACCTGCAAAGCACATGACACTAGTGTGTGTGTGTATATCTCTACATCTATCTACATCTATAAATAATATAAATATTTAAAAGAGCCAGTTTTATTGGCACTATTCACACTTTTGTAGGCTCTTTCCTTTTCTTTTTTTTTTTTTTTGGTTTTATTCCTTGTTTGTTTGTCTCTTGCTTAATGAGTTTCGCTTATTTTTATTCTTTGTATGATTTTATTCCTTGTTTGTGTGTCTCTTGCTTAAGGAGTTTTACTTATTTTTATTCTTTGCATGATTATGATACTTTTTAAGTCAACCTCTTTCATTGGCACTATTCACACTTTTGTAGGCTTTTTCCTTTTTTTTTTTTTGGGGTTTTATTCCTTGTTTGTTTGCCTCTTGCTTAATGAGTTTCACTTATTTTTATTCTTTGTATGATTATGATATTATTTTTAAGTCGAAACATATGCACTATGTGTCAAATTAAAGATTATAATGTGAGCATTAATACAAGTTAACAAGTGAAAATAAATTATAAACACGTCATTCATATTATTTAAAGTAAGAGTTTTACTTTATTCACGTTATTTACCTTTTGGTAACCATTTATAAAAAGCTGGATTTATAAATAGATTTATAATTTAAATTTTGTACAGACGTCAAGATTTAATTGTATCATATGAAAAGAATGATTAAAATGATGTGAAAGTTCACATAATATCAGATATTTGGTTAAATGTTGTGTTGTCATGTGTCTAAAATTTGAAATTTAAATTAGTTGATAAAAGAAATTGGTTTTTAAATGGTTACCAAACATAGTGTTTATCAATATCCTTATATTTTTAAATTAGTTAGTGTTAAAGTCCAATAATAAAATTTATTGTAGGAGTCTTAATATAAAACCAACCATTTATTATAAATCAAATTTATGATGTGATGGAATGTGGTAAGACATGTGACAGTAAAAGAACATGTGTTAATTTTTATATTAAACTACGTTATAAGATTATGAGTTAACCAGCGATCAGTTAACCATAAGATTATGCCCTTTTTTGTGGCTTATGGTTTTTGCTTGCTTGCTACAAGCTTGTGATGAACATTGTAATGGCTCTACTGTTTTTTAGTACATCTGACCACTGCAGGTGGCTTTTTTAAAAAAAAAAAAAACAACGATTGGTTTTAGATTATTTTCAAATACAATTTTGTTATAAAATTTATGAATTTATAATTTAACTCATTTTATCATACATTATTAATTTCAATTCTAGATCGTTTTCTTATAGTAAAGTAAAAAACTCAATAAATATTAAATGTTCTAATTAAATTCAATTTATAAGTTCTGTTACTTAGTTAAATAATAATAATTAGTTAAGTTCATCTGCCAACTAATATGTCAACTTTTAATGAAACCTTTTATAAATTACTTCAAATGTACAATTATTCTTAAAAAAATTATTTTATTTGTTATCAGTGAAATCTCTTTTGCAAAAATCTCTTTTGCAATTCTAACTCACATAGTGCAATGCATTGTCCCAACTACTCGTAATGTGTGTGTATATGTATATCTACATAATTAAAAGAGGCACTTTCATGAGCACTGTTCCCACTTTTGAGGCTTTTTGTTTTTTCTTTTTCTTTTCCTTTCTTTCTTTTTTTTTTTTTGGCGTTTTAGGCCTTGTTTGTTTCCTTGTTTGTTTCTTATTTAACAAGTTCCATTTTTTTTCTTTTCATGATTATAATATTATATTATGGTGTCAAATTAAATATTTTAAAGTGAACATTAATACAAGTTAACGAGTGAGAGTAAATTATAAATAGATCAAGAGCAAAATTATCCTAATTATTATTTAGTTTAAATTTTTTACTTTATACTGTGTATTTACTTTTTCTCAATATTCTTATATTTTTGAATTAATTATTATTAGAGTTCAATAATAATATTTATAAAGACTTTAATCTAGAACCAGTCATTTGTTATAAACCAAATTTATGACGTGGCAAAGTGTAGTAGGAAGTGTGACAGTATTTTTTTCGTTAAACTATTTATAAGATTATTATTTAACTAATGATTGGTTTCATATTATTTTCAAATACAGTTATGTTATATTATTTATGAATTTACAATTTAATTCATTTGATCATACATTATTAATTTCAATTTGAGATCATTTTCTTATAGTAAATTAAAAAGTAATAAATATTAAATTTTCTAATTAAATTTCAATTTATAAGTTCTATTAGTTATTAGTTTAATAATAATAGTAGTTGTAATAATAATAATAATAATAATAATAATAATAGTAATCTATATCTATATATATATATATATTAATTAATCAAGTTAAGTTTAAGTACTTTTTGTACCGTGATTTTCCCATCTTTTTTATTTGGTAAATTTTGTAGTAACCGTTCTTTTTTTTTTTTAAACAGAAATTTTTGTGAAATAACTTAGATAAGACTCGAACCTGTGACCAATTAGATTTAACAACTAAACATTAACCATTTTGCCCATTTGTTATGTTTGTTAATTTTTTTTACTAATAAATTAAAATACCAAATTCTATTCTATATTAATTAATTCACTTAAGTCTCGGTACATTTTGTACCACGATTTTCCCTCTTTTTTTATTTGGTAAATTTTACGATAACTGTTCCTTTTTTTTAACAAATTTTTTTTTGAAAGAACTTAGATAAGACTAGAACCTGTGACCAATTGGATTTAACAACTAAACCTTAACTATTTTGCTCATTTGTTGTATGCGTTAATTTTTTTATTAATAGAATAAAATACCAAATCTGAAATATCAATTCTAAAATAAACTCTAATACATTATAATTCATTAATTCACTATCTTTATCGTGTGTGTTGGTGAGTTTAATGTTATTTAAATTCTTTAATGCATTTTACTTTTTTTTTTTTTTGAATTTGTTAGTTTTATTAGAATTTTTTAAAATGAGGCGAGAAACATGTATTTTTTCCATTATTATTATTATTATATATATGTACGAATGATTATATGTAAGAATATATGTTGTCTTTTAAACGATCTTGAACTTTACGATCACTAAGTCCATTGAGTTTATTGATTCAATTAATGTATACTTGTATTTTTATATTTTCTACAGAAATGTAAATATTACAGATTTATGTTTAACTATCTAATAATATATTTTAGTAAATTTTTCAAGGGTGGTTTAACTAGTAATAATAATTTCAATTAAGTTAGTCTTCCAATTAATATGTCAACTTTTAATGAAACTCATTTTATTTATTATTAGTAAAATCTCTTTTACAATTCTAACGGATATCGTGTAACACAGATCCCCAACTAGTAGTCTATAAAGCGCCTTTTTTTACTGTTCACACTTTTGTTATCTTGGAGCCTTGTTTGGCTACGTCTTTAATTTATTTCCCTTCACCACATTAAAATACAGATTGGCCACTGACTTATACCTAACACTTAACTCTCTCTCTCTCTCTCTCTCTCTCTCTCTCTCTCTCTCTCTCAGCTTCTGTGTGGTTCAGCATCATTCTCCTTTTCTTTGGTGATTCATCTCATTCATAGCCGGCCAATATACTAATCGGCCAGGGCCCCTAGTTAAAAAGTGTCAAAAATTTTACAGTTGAGGTTTTTGAAATATATGTCTAAAATATATAATAAAAATAATGTGTATACAATTTTATAACAAATTGTTTAGCGTGTGCTCTTCCGATCTAAGTTATATATTTTAGTCTCCATTTTTCATTATAGGTCAAATGTTCAAATTCTTTTATCTACAATTTTGATTATATTTTTTTTAAGGTCCGGAGTCTTTCAAACTGGGCTCGGGGACAAATTGGGCTGGATTTTGGCTTTTTAAGTTTCAGCAAAAACAAAAAAAAAAACAAAAAAAAAACAAAAGGGTTAGTTAAATATATACACACAGTTATATTGGTATCTTGCACGAATCATGCCAAAATGAGGAAATTGCATAAATCAGGTAAATATTCTAATTCTATTGCAAAACAACTAATAATTAAATACAATTAGGAAATATTAATAAAAAATGAAAATATATAGTTTACATATTTACTGTAGTAGTTAATAAATAAATACAATTATGAATCATTAATATATATACACACATATATTTTACATTCACGATAAAAAGTGAATCATCCCACCCATAAATAAAAATAGCTTCCAGTTTTGGTAATTTAATTTGTTAAAATCCCTCTCCTTTATCACTCTCACTCCCTTGTGGTTACACAATTCCCTCTCTATACATGCTTTTGTTACCAAGTTGAAGAGGCAAAGAATGCCATTCGAATTTGGGCTTCTAGGATTTTGATATTTTAAGGTTTGACATCAACTATTGGTGGAATTTTCTGATACGTGATGATGCATTACGGCTATGTGATGGTTGTGGCAATAATGGCATCATGTTGGCATCTATGACGATTTTCTGTGACCAGGTAAATGTTTGAAGTTATTAGAAGATTTTGTCGTAACCCAAATAGTGATTACATGTGGCTTGCAATTTTGAAAATTAGGACGATTGGAGAATATGGAAATGATCACAGAGATGTATATATGTTAGTATCTTGTTTTGAATGTTAATCCAACAATCCTTTGTGGCCAGTCTACAGAACAAGAGTTGTCCCGATGCAGTGTTACAACTGAAAATACAGGATGCAAATTCCTTTGGCTCAACAAGAAGATTATCAAGAATCGTGGAAAGAAGTTTAAAATCACAACAATTATATTCATGTGACTTTGAAGACAAATATTGGTCTTGGTTTGGAACATATATTGATTCATGTAGGAGGAGACCAAACAATGCATATATTGAAAGAGAGAATTTCATAGGATTATATTTTGACATCACAGGGATTATTTAGATGAAAGCAAGATGTTCATATATCCGTGATCATTTAACAAGCAAGCAACAGTTCAGTTTTTTATTCTTTGATGATACTCATCTCAGGTGAATTGTTTTTATCGTCTATTGAATGTAATGCTGGTCGAACCCTCACGGTTCCATAAATCTAGTGGTGCATAATCGTAGAATTTGTTTATTTTAATTACTAGCATACTTAATTTTTGTTCATAATTTTGGTTTTTGTAAATCTCTTTTGAACTGTAGAAAGCCATTACATAAATGTTTCCGTGTAAGAATTAATTATAATTTTTGTTCTTATTTTTGTATTTTTTTTTTTAACTTTTGAGGTTTATGTGATACAATGAACCATTTGATGCCATTTTTGTTTTTCTTGATTATTTTAACAATGATATATGCATCTACTATATATAGTCAATACAATAAAATTGACCTTTTGATAAATTAGACGATTTAAAGATAATTGGAAGTAAAGCCTACACTCTTTCCCACACGACGCTCTTCCGATCTAACAATCAACGTCTGAAAACTTTAAGCAAGTATAAATCTTATTGGAATATTCATTCCAAATTGTTATGAATTCTTTGGCTACCAACTAATTAACAAATTTTGGCACTTGTCATTGCCTACTACGGGTGGTGTTGATTAATTAGATGATTTTGTCTCATAATAATTGATATAAGAGTCAAAGAAATGAGCAAAAAAAAAAAAGATTTAATGCATGACGTGAAGAAATTTACAATGCATATATTAAAAAGACTATGTATGTATGTGTGTGTGTATATATATATGATGACTGCGCACAAAAGCAAAAGACTTATGATAAAACTAATAGTAAACATACCAACTAACTAGCTTTGTTCAATTTCACGTTGAAAATCAATGAGAATTGCAACATCTAATTCAAACTAAAACCCAATCAACCCAAAAGAATCCACATCGATAAATTTGTTTTAGATATGGAATGTTAGCTGTAATTTAGGTTATTCTCCCATGAATAATGTAGGTTTTGAATTTAGAAGAGTGATTTTAGGAGTCGGTTATAGAAATGTTGTCCATCTATTTCCATATATAAAAATTATATAAAGTAATTTTTAGTAAATTATGATAACAAATATTATTTTGTATAATTGATATAAATTATGCAATAAACCTGATAAAAGTAATTTCTAAAAACTGACCTGAATTGTGTAATATGCTTTCTTAAATGTAGTGCCAGATATAATTTTCCCAAAACAAAAACTAAATAAATAAAAAAGGCCAGCCCAATAAGTAAACTAATGGAACGTACGAAGTAAAGGTTGAAGCAGAATAAGAAGCCAGAAGGCAGAAGCTCTGGTGACTGTAGCTCTATGCGACTGTCCGGTGCAGCTCCAGGCGGCCGCCGGCGAGCAACTAGTCCAGACGGCCCAGGCGAGCCGCCGGTTGGGTGACGGGTTCTGGGATCCTGTAGATTATAGCTTCAATAAGGTATTATTCTAGCCATAATTCCTAAATTGATTTTGCCCTAATCTAAGCAAATAACCAAATTACCTCTGACCTCCAAATTTATCCCCTTGTAATAAAAAAAGAATTAACATGCCACATGTGACCCTCAAAAATGTGCAAAAACCAACCATTTATACGAAACACACATGCTACACTCCACAAAATGTCCGGGCCTTTAAATGACAAAGCAAAGGGACCAAATCTGTAGAAGTAAACTAAACACCCCATTGGAAAGTTCAACCGCTTACAAAGATTGGATACTCCACTCCAAATAAATCAAAAGATTTAGGCTGCATTCTGTTTGATGTTTTGAGGGCATTTTCTATTTTCTATTTTCCAAAACACTCAAAACGCGTTCTCTTTACATATTTTAAAAAACGAATTTTGAGATATGAGAAACTATTAACACACAAAGCCCAAAATGAAGAAATCATGTTTTCCTCGTTTTGAACCCAAAGTGAGGCCCAATTTAAAATGCGCAAAAGGAAACATCAAAACGCGGCCCGTTGAACTGCTTCCTTATGTTCTCTCCAGAATCGATCGAAGCCTATTCCTTCTGTTCTCTCCTGAAAAAATCGATTCGGCTCTTCTCTGTTCTCTCCAACCACTTTCTCAATCAATCGACCTAGTCGTTTCCACGTACATGAACAATGATCTGGTAAGTGTTTTTGTGTGTTAACTGCTTACTACATTTTTTTCTCAATCATTTTATGCATTATTACAGTACTAGCGTGACAATGACGCATGCTTGATAATTGAAGTTGGGAAGGCTGTTTTTGCTTCAAAATTCTTCATATTTTTAGTAGGTAAGTTTCTACTCTCAATCTTGAGTAAATCCTTCGAGTTTTTTTTGCTTGGAATTCTATGAATTCTATTGTTCTGATATATTAGAGGCCTAGATTGTCAATTAATGGGTGGAGAAGAGAATGCTGGGGATATTATACAGACCGCTGATTAGGTGGTTAATTTATCACTGTTTGGTAATTTTGTTATGTCATTATTGTTCAATTTAGAGATCGGAAGAACTTCAGAGAAAAAGAGAGTTTACTTTTTGGGGGTTAAGATTGTTTTAT
>CAVNYN010231559.1:0-10295 GCA_963692815.1 Nyctanthes arbor-tristis
TAGAGGGTTCTCCCCTGCCTCTTGAGCGCATACACAACATCCATAGCAGTGACAGTCTTGCGCCGGGCATGTTCGGTGTAGGTGACAGCATCACGAATCACATTTTCAAGGAAGATCTTGAGCACCCCACGGGTTTCCTCGTAGATTAGCCCACTGATACGTTTCACTCCACCTCTCCGAGCAAGACGCCGGATCGCCGGCTTGGTTATTCCCTGAATGTTATCTCGAAGAACCTTCCGGTGGCGCTTCGCTCCGCCCTTTCCCAATCCTTTGCCTCCCTTTCCTCTTCCCGACATCTCTCTCTCTCTCTCTCTCTCCGTGTAAAAAAATTGATGAAAATTTGAGTGGACAGGAAGTTGGGGGTTTGGGTATACATATAGGGGGTAATCAGGAGAGGGAATGGATCGCAGCCGTTGGATTTGGATTGTTGTCGACGGATGGAGAGTGTTATCCGTGTGGAATATATTTGGTGGACTAAGGACTGTTGATAAGAATTGAATCGACGGTCGAGGGGTTGAAAATCTTTGGAGGATGCGGATCATGTGCTGACATTTATTAATTTCAATTTCGAAACTTGGCGCTCAGAATTTCCGTTCCGCCCTTTGGCGTTTCACAATAGTCCCCAACTTAGGCAGGATATAGCATTTGATCCTCCAACATTTATTTCGTGATTATTTACGTCTCTAACCATTTTATATTTATTTTGGTTAATTTCATATGTAGTCGCTAGACTTTGCACTTTCTATTAGCTGCATCCTTAACCTTTTTTCAATGTCATAGGTTCTCAATCTTTCATAAATTTACTCATAAGGTCCTTTATGACTTATTACCCTTGTTTTGAAATAAAAATAAATCAATTTTAAAATTTGTAAAAAAAAATAAAAGATAAAAAGGAGAATAAATTTTTTTCCTCACATACCTAGCTAGTTACCAATCTTACTAATATCTCTAACCTAATCGGAAAATTAAAAATTAAAGTTGCATTTTTCTTTTTTGGGGAAATCTTTATTTTTCCTATCATTTCTGACGGCAATTGGAGGACTAAGTAGCAAAATATGGATATCATCTTTTATTGTTGGAAATGACTACTAGTATTTGTCATTTACACTGAGCTGTGAAGTGAGTGGATAACTAGGGTGGAAATAAATTATCTTCTTTTTTTCCTTTTTCATTATTTTTTATGTTTAATTATTTTTTCTTTTATTTGGAAAGTAATGATTATTAAAGAAAAAAGTAAGAGGTATAACTGTCAATTTTATGATACAACGAGCAAATTCGATTTAAAATCAAGATTCTAACAAATAAAAATTCACCCAAACAATATTAAATGGTCAGCCTTTGCTTGCCCAGAAGGATAATATGAGTGGTTGATTATGCCTTTTGATTTAAAAAATGAACCTAGTATTTTTCAAAGAAAAATGGAAGATATATTTAATAAACACAGTAAATTTGTAGTAGTTTATATAGATGATATTTTAGTTTTTAGTAAAAACAGACAATAACATAGAGGCCATTTACAGATAGTATTTTCAAAATTCATATGACATGGTTTTATAATTAATAAAAAGAAAATGATTTTATTCAAAGAATACATAGATTTTTTTAGGAGTAAATATAAGAGAAGGAAAAATCAGACTTCAACCTCAATAGCCCAAAAAGCTTTGGATTTTCCAGACAATTGTAGACTATAGTGTGAAATTTTAAAGAGTTTAAAATTGAAGATTGACTAATTATGAGTTTATGTTGCCACGCCCCCAATTTTATTTACCTTATTATCTCGAAACATCAGTAGCGGAAGTGTTTTAATTTATATTTCGATTCAAAATTGAGGGCGAGTGTTTACAAATACAAATCAAACATTATTGTACATAATATCATTTTTTCATAACTTTACAATAACTATTGCGGCCACCCACAACGAAACTTCGGTCAGGCATCGAAGTCTCGATCACATACATATATCTTCTCCATCCTTAAGGCGATCTGGCCACAAAGCTTTTAATTAATTCCTACAAGGTTGAAAAAAAGGGAAGAAAGGGATGAGTACAACGTACTTAGTGAATAACCAAATATTTTGATTTACCTTTCATGTAAGACAATGCATTTTCAAGAAAATAATGTATTTCATAAAGCCTTTAAATATACAAAGCCATTAAATGCACAAAGTATTTCGATGCACAAATGAGCCCTATCACTAGTTAAATTACTACATGTGGTGCGCATATAATTGGCCAAAACCACACAGTAAGGCCACAAAGATTCAAATTGGCCAATACCATACAGTAAGGCCACAAAGATTACCACATAACCAAAATGACCAAGATCACATAGCAGGGTCATGTTCCACAAAGCAATTCAAAATGGGTAGAGCATTAACTAGTGATACAAATGCAATAAATCAATCTTCCTTTCTATAACAATGTATCAAAAATCCATACATATCTTATGAAAATATGATGAATAAAAGAAAGGGACTCAAAATACCAGTTATTCACCTTAAAGATTTGCCAAAGATTTTTTGAACAATTCTTGGTGGACAATTTGCCTTTACAACTTTGATATTTCTCTAGCAAAGTGTCTTTTAAGTGGAGATCTTTTATATATATATATATATATATATATATATATATAGAAAGAGCCTTATTTTAAGGGCAAAGAGTGTTTGGGATGTTTTAATTAGTGTTTTATGGCCTTCTAAATTTTTAGACGAATTTCCTTTTGTCTTTGCCCTTTTTTATAATGATAAGAATTAATTGTACTAAAATAACAACTTAAAATCCACCATTTACAAAACTAACAAGTGTTATAGACACTTGGCAAATCTAACATTTTTTATTTACAAAAATGACACGTGTCTTTAGACACATGGCAAAAATAGCAACCAATTATTTCCAAAATGACAAATGTCCTATAAATTTGACAAAACTAGCACCCTTCATTAATTACAAGAATATCATATGTCTTATACTTTGACAATTTTATTTTAAATTTTCGCGGGATGTTACATATGTAGAGTAGTTTGATGCACTTTCAATTGTCCCATGTAAGTACATAGATACGTATCACATGGAACCTTTTGAAAGTGTTAAATGATTTTTGAGTTTATGTATTCTTCCTATAATCTTTAATCCATTGATATATTCTATCAAAAGCTTCTATAAGCTATAAACAGAGGTAAGCTTGCTAGCTTTCTATCTCCCTGCCCTTCTGAAGATTCAAGACATGTGAAGAGACAACAGTAGAAAACAAACTTTCTCGATACTACTCATTGTGGAAATGCTACTCAGTATTATATATTAGGTCCGATCTCTTAAAATTGGAAGATGTTTCAGAAGTAACGATTGATTTCTTATGGACATAACCCTGTGATAGGATATACTCCCTCCGTCCCAAAAGGATATTTCTCATTTTCTTTTTTATCCGTCCCAAATTGTATTCCCATTTTCTAAGTTAATTTTTTAATTTTCTATTATACCCTCATTTATGGTACATAGTGATCAACAACAAAGAACAACTAGATTAAAATATTAAATAAATAAAAGTGTATATATTAGAAAATATATTGTTCCGATCTTACATTTTCAACAACATTAAATGATATTTTCTTAATCTATATGAAAAATAAAAAGGGAAATATCTTTATGGGACGGATGGAGTATTATTTATTGAGGTTTTTCAACCAATTGTGAAGCTACCTTTTTGACTTTAGATGTGCACAAATTAAAATAAAAATTATGTTATAAATTAGATGAAATGATATAGAAAAATAGACAAAAAAGTAGAGAGAAAACTCAAGAATTCTTTGTATCATTATGAAATCCAATACCCTTATTTATAGGTACAAGTCTAGGGTTTTGGGGATACAATAGTCATTCACAATAGAATCAAAAAATTTACAACACTCTCTATTGAATGACTAATCTATATAACAATTACCTCATAAAAACTTTGTTTGGAGAAAAATCCAACGGGGAAAAAAACACTACCAAACTAAGGAAAAAAAATGCAATTGATTCTGAATAAATTTTGGAGCGTCCAAGATGTTGCCTCATTAAAACATTGCCAGAAAACCTAAAGGGATAAAAACTGGTCGAAGGAAAAAGAGTACAGCCGCTTCTCCTGAATTCGTTCAATAATGGTCCTCTTGTATTGAATCATTTCGTCAAATCTTCAATGCTCTTCAAGATCTACCGTGGAAAAAAACTCTGTGGGAAAAAATCCAAGTAAATGAAAAATACATTATTCTTTTGTATACTGTTAAAGTTGTTTCATTAAAAACCTTGCTAAGAAAAGTCAATGGGATAAAAACTCAGAAAAAAAAATACAACGCATATTTTTCTTATCTATATTGGCAATTTGTACAAGAACTTTTGGTTCTGTATATGCTTTATACATATCAAATCCTTCAAGAATTATGTCATATTTATGATATTTTCATATATTACCAATTGAACACAATATTATATTTCAATTGTATCACCACATATTTAACGATACTTGCACATAAGTACCTATTGATATTTTATTGACATGATATATATTTTCAAACGACTAGACTATTGGTCTTGACATATAACAATATATTGCATCTTTTTGTTTTGGCCAATATTATATGTCATTAAATTTTTTTGATGAAAAATTAATTTATCATCCTCGCAATCATTGAGCTCATTAATATTTATTTATCGTCGACAGCTATTTCCTATTGATTTCATTTGATTCTCAGTGTAGACATAACCCTTTGAGATCTCTTTTATTTTACTACTTTCAGATACCTGAACCTCTTCATGGGTTTTCTGATTAGTTATATATATACTCTTCTAGAGTACTATGCCTCAATATGACCATCATGTAAAATATTTACTCCATACTCTATTTCCAAAGATGTTTGTTTTGAAATTGATCGTCGTCATGCTTCAAGCACGCTATAAATATCTTAAATATTCTCATAGGAATTTGTTATATCAATCTAAAACTGGAACACTTAATCTAGCATATATTGTTGGTAACCACACAGTCAGTAATCTGAAATGCAAACTACTTGCAAACTTCAGGTTTGCATTATAATATGCAAGGACTATAAATACTCATTTCATATATTTGTTACCAACTATCAATTTCTCCCCTAATGCTGAGAAGACTTGGTGAATGAAGCAATAATTGACAAATTATGTCGTAACAGATCATCCTTTAAGATGAAAAATAAATGTTATGTAAAGGTTACAAGCCTGAACATGTATTCTCAGCATCTAAAATTTTCATCTTAATTATGTGGTGGCGCAATTACACATAAATCGCATTTATAACATTTAATAACAAGAGGCTTTTGATTGTAAGCCAATTATAAAAAGAGATATCATATAAATTTTATATTTAGCAAATTTATTGAGAATATCACTGCTACTTATGAAATGTTGATTTCACTTAACCACAAATGATTGTTCTCATTAAATAGTATAGCAAATAACTTGAGATATATCCAATGGTTTCGTTGCACCATAAGCAATCAAGTATCCCAACCAACCTGTAAATCATTAACAATTTTGGGATAAGTTCACTAGCAAGATCTGTAAATACCTTTATTTTATATCTAGATCTTTGCTTATAATCAATCAATGTAAGCAAATAATCTCATAGACATCAGGTTATGAGTAATATCACACATGTGATCTCTAGTAGATCTAATTTATAAATATCTAGATGGTCTACATAGAGGGTGAGTGGGATCCCATGGTTCATCCCTAAATATTTCCTAGATACATTTGAAAATTTAGTTTCAAATTTAGCTTGTGATATTTTTGTAATCAATTTGCCTTGAAAACAAGTGATACATAAAATCTAAAGAACTTCTAGTTCTTCAAATGATTCCCAATATTTTCATTAAAAAAATCGGGATGGTCGAGCCGGTCATGTTGAATAAAAAACTTCCAGTTTGATAAGAATTTTCAAATAAAAATTGAACTTCTGGCTCAATATATTTAATAAAATCTACGAGATTTTATAAGATTGTCCATAAATCTTTAACATGACATCTTCAGGATTTTTGCCAGAGTTCAATTCAAAAAATATCACTATATTTATGATATAAGATTACTTGTAATATTTGTCGAAATTTTACTATGAGTACGATAAAATATTCTTCTACAAGATATATTCATGAAATCTTCAAGATTTCAAATATAAATTTTATAAATATCGAATCAACTGAAATCCTATAATCATTATGATTCTATTCTTACAGAATACTCGTAACAATCTCATTTGTCAAGAACAATAAATTACTGTTTCGATTTAGATTCATATAAATATATTATTTTGGAGAATATCAATCTAGTTAAGCTATTATTTTTTCAAGAGTAATAGTCTAACATTCTTTAACATCATTTAAACTGTAATAAAAATAATCATTGAAATACTAGGCATAATAAATTTTCACTCTGATGATATGTAATATTCAACTGAAATATCAATGTATTGTGTATCTGTCTATGAAAACACAATAATTAATCGCACATATTTTGCTATTCGAGAGTACAACATATTCAAGTAGAATATTATATTTATAATATCTCTTCAAGAAATCTAATGGATTACATGTTTTATGGCTCTTCTAAAATATGAGATATAATTGTGAATATTCTTTTAAAAATATCTTAATAATCTTCTGGATTATTAATGAATTTGAAATATTTTTCCTTCTTTTTTTTTCAGGAAATCACAATAATAATAGGGACATAATTATTCTCATTCAAGATGCAACAAAATCCAATATAATAATGTTCAAGATTATTATTCGAATTCTAAAAGCAGTAATTCTTAGAAAAATACAATCAATAATGTATTATTTTCTAATATATTAGGTTTTTTAAGGGCAAATCTATTTTATCTATAACAATCTTCTGAATCATCGATAAGTTTAAGAAATCATAATTTTTCAGGAAAATAAGACAAATATAAATCAATAATTTACTAAATATAAATTAAACAATCATATATTACACGTTTAGATATCCCAATATAACTAATTATCCAAAATAAGTATCACCAAAAATATTTTAAAAGCATATGAACTTTAATAAACTCACCCATTTACTCCATTGGTGTATGCCATATGTGACAATGTAAAGAAACTGATCAGATAAAACTTTTATAGAATTCAAAACCATGAAAATATTTTTTGTTTATAATTCATATAGATAAAACTCATCTACAATTTGGATTTACCTGAAATCTTCTGGATTTCATATAAAAGATTTTCAAGAGTAACCACCAAGATTTACTAGAGATAATTTATACAAAATTTGCTCTTCAGGAGTATACTCAACCTAAATTGTTGTAACTTTCTCGTGTAGTCATGAATTCTAATATTATATGTAAACATATATAAATTGTTGCTACTTTTTCAAATAGCAACTTTTGGTACAGCTTAATATTATTCTATGATATTAAAGTTTCTAACATATTGCTATTCTAAAGCAAATAGTATTATTTGTAATCCTAATAGTATTGTGATTCTTCAAGAATAACAATATAAATGGATTTTTATAAATATACTCACCACGAGCGATATAGATTTATCTAAATGAATAGGATATTGAAATTGCAATGTCAACAAGACATGAATTTCGTGTTTTTTAAGGATGAGCAATATTTCATATATCACCAATACATATTGTTATTTTGTAATTATCAAATCATGTACTACTTCACGAGCATTATGAATCACTTTTAAAGAGCATCTAGTATTCTGCTGGAATATTATAACTGGTTATACTACTTCAAGAGTAACAACATGTAATACATTATATATTTAACAATGAGTAATATACATATATAACGAACAAATATGATTAATAATTAATATAATGACAATGACAATAAACGATTATCTAATATAACACAAAAAATAATAATAAACAAAAATAAAAACAGTACTTCTTCTGGAGCAAAAATTACAATATTGTCTTATAACATCGAATATTGGTTGTTTCTTCAAGAAACAGCAACCAACAATAAATCTCTTTATATCTTGTTCTCTAAGAGCAAATTACATTTTTCTAAAATAATTTTAGTAAGAGATAAAGTTGTGATTTTTCAGTAATCTAATAGAATATCTTATCAATACTCTGTAAAATTATTTATAAAGAAACAAATTGTGTTTCTTTATCATATCAAAATCGTTGACATATCTCAACACTCTTTTAGTATTATTATTCATATACACATATTCTTCAAGAATATTTAATATCAAGAGAAATTTGTAATTCTTCAGGAATTTATACATAATAATCTTCAAGATTATTAATGTGATAGAATGCTACATCCCCATACATATCAATATGTTAATTATAACGTATCATGTGAAATTCAAAACTTAGTCCAGCGAACAACGTATCAATTACGATGCATAGATCTATATATAAGTTTATCATATCGTAGCTAGAATATAATAAACTATGATAAAGAAGAAGTAAATAGTAGCTTTCATATTTACATTCATCCGTAATAGACTGCCACAATTATTTCAAAAAAGGAATCAATTAAGAGATACTTCATGATATCCTTTCCATTGTAGATAAAATACTAAAAATTCATTGAATTGAATTTTAGCTTTCCATCGCTATATATGCACATAAAAACTTGTGACTCAAATTAATTTTTGAGATCAAGTCATATAAGTGACAAAAGGGGAAAAAAAACGATCAATTTAACTCTTACACAAAGATAATACAATTTTAGGGATAATCTTACCATTAAATTGACAAAGTATCCCATTGTCAAATTCAGAATAATCTTACCATCCGATCTGTAGATCACTCAAATTAAAAAATCATCTAACTATTAAAATTGATAGAAGATTCCAATTAAGACAACATACAAATTAATTATCTAAAAGAAAATATATATAATAATAAAATTCTCTGTGCATGGTTTACATAATGAAAGAAAATAATTAATCATAACAATGCATGATATGGTGTTCATATGATCATAGAAAAAGGATCAATGAAATCACCGATACTCTCGACAGAAGAGAGGAAAAAGAAGAAAAGAAAACCATATCTAAAGAAGATAAAAAAAAAGAAATTAACAGCGATTCGTGCTGATAACGTGCTATAAATTAGATGAAATAATATTGAAAAGTACACATAAAAGTAGAGAGAAAACTCAAAAATTCTGTATATCATTATGAAATCTAAGACCCCTATTTATAGGTATAAGTCTAGGGTTTTTGAGGTACAATAGTCATTCACAATAGAATTAAATAATTTAAAACAAATTACCAAAAAAGCTTGCCGGCAAATGATAACTTTCTTTCTCCCTCTTTTCCATAACATATATTGTTGAAGCTTTTTTAACATTTATTGATAGAGTAAATATCAAAATTATATGGTCATGTAGTTGAGAAAGAAAGAAATCAAAAACGTGAAATATAGAGCAACTATAATTTACAAAAATTCAATGTTAAAATAAGAAAGAGTAAAACAAAAAAAAAATTACATAGAAAAGAAAATAAGATGAAAGAACATAAAAGTATGCCAGAGAGAGAGTGGGTATCAGTCATGGGTCATGGCAAAGACAGAGAGACGTGCAAAATAATTAAACAATTAAAGACAGAGAAAAGAAGTTTAAATTTTATTGAGTCTTGTTCTATAAAAGAATTGCATCTGAAACCACCACCCAAAAAAGGGAAAAAAAATTATGGCAATGTTGGGTGTGCAAGTGTAAATTCACGCTGTCATGCCCTCCACCATTGTCTTCACCTAGATTCGAGTCACATCCTCCTCACAGAATTTTCTAAGAAACCCAGGCTGGGTTTCTTATAGAGCCCAGAAACCAATTAGATGCTGACATATGTGGTGTGTATCAAGTGAATTATCAGTGTGTGATTGGAAACTGAGTTCTATAAAGAACCCATACTGAGTTTCATAGGTGAGTTGTGAGTGTGTGATTAAAGATTGGGTTCTATAAAAAACCCAGACTGAGTTCCATAGCCGGACCGTCCTCCTCACCCCTCATCCAAATTTGTAATCAAAATAACGGTTGGTTTGTCATAAAACCAACCATGACATGCCCCAAATGTATTATTGGTTTTATTCTCTTTTCTTTTCCTTTTTTGTATTAGTAATTGGACAGATTCCCCATTTTGAAAATAAAAATTTTAATTAACGATTGATCAACTAGATGGCTAGATCCCTTTAGTCCTCACTCTTGAGTCTTGACCATTCTCTGTCCTTACACCTCTCAAAAATCTCTTGCAATAGTATCACAATATCATTGTCATCATCACATTA
>CAVNYN010231560.1:0-35261 GCA_963692815.1 Nyctanthes arbor-tristis
CTACAGTTGGTAGACAAGAGAGAAAAAAACTGATGCTCTTATTTGCATTTTTGGGGATTATAATAGCCACAGTTTTGGCATATGCATTCGTGCGGTATCGAAGAAAAAAATTGGCAGAAGTTATAGAAGACTCCGCACCTGGTGGAACATTAAGGGTCTCATATTATGAACTTATGCATGCAATTGACATGTGTAGTGTAAGCCATTTACTTGGATCTGGGAGTTTTGGCTCGGTCTATAGAGGGACTCTTAATAATGGGATGGAAGTGGCTGTGAAGGTGTTCAATTTGCAACAACAAAATGCATTCGAGAGCTTTGACATAGAATGTGAAGTACTGCGTAACATCCGCCATCGTAATTTATGCAAAGTCATTAGTACGTGCTCGAATCCAGATTTCAAGGCCCTGGTACTTGAGTACATGTCTAATGGAAACCTTGATAAGTGGTTGTATTCAGATGACTACTTTTTGGATATCTTGCAAAGAATGAACATCATGATCGACGTGGCTTCTGCATTGGAATATTGCACTATGGTTACTCAACACCTATTGTTCATTGTGATTTGAAGCCTAGTAATGTTTTGCTAGATGAAGATATGGTTGCACACTTGAGTGATTTTGGAATTGCAAAGTTATTGAGTGATGAAGAAGGCAATACACACACTACAACATTAGGAACGTTTGGGTACATTGCACCAGGTAATATCATCTATCAATTATGTCTTCCCTCATGAACATTTGCTAATGAATTTCAAAATTCCTTCGTAGAATACGGACTGGAAGGATCAGTGTCACTCAAGTGCGATGTTTATAGCTATGGCATTGTTTTAATGGAAATGTTCACAGGCATGAAACCCAATAGTGAAAATTTTTCCGAGGACATAAGCTTACGGAGCTGGATAATTGATTCTATGCCCAACTCAATTGGTCGAGTTATAGATTCGAACTTGCTAAGGCCAGAGGAAGAAAGCTACACAAAGAAGTTGAAATGTATATCATCTATAATGGAACTAGCTTTAAATTGTTCCATGGAAAGTGCCAACGAGAGGTTTAACATGAAGGATGTTGTTGTAGCTTTGAAGAAGATCAGATCTCAGCTTGTTGCTTAATTTCCTATTTGGACAAATTCTATTTTGCTTTGTATAAGTGCTTTTTCTTTAAATTCTACTTTCAACTAGTCTTCTACATAGAGATATTTTGGTTTGAAGAGAAGATTCAAATTTAGTAGCATAATGTGATGAGTTCTCTTTGTATTACGCAATGGTTCGGTCATGAACTATAATTATGAAAAGCTTCATTTCTACCAACTTTAGTTACGAACTCTGTGCAAACTGTAGTTTCGTGCGTTGAATTGACTATATTCTTATTGTCTGAAGTTAGGGTTAATGTTATTGGTTCAGAAATATAAAACCACGTACTATTTTATTTTCACAGTCCTAAATAAATTAAATATAGAACAGAAAAAATTTTCTCTCTAATAATCACAAAAAGCATAAAAATTAAACATTTAAATGTGACTACAAGGGGCAATCCAAATAGTTCACTCGTCAATTTAATTCTTGTATTTAACTTAACTCATTGCATTTGGAACGAGATTGCAAGTACGACTTTCGATTAGTGACATGCAAAACAGCCACGAATGTTATCAGTCCATTTAAAATAAATAAGTTATCTAAGGTGATTTAAGTATATCGATAATACTCAAAATCCTCCCTCACACGTGTCGTTCTCTCATACATATACGACGTGAGAGAACCCCCAGTGGTCATTAAATATACTATTTAAGTAATCTAAATCTCATACATATACCACCATGGGCCTAGATTAATTATCCAAGACAATATATGCTCACTACTTAAATAGATACATAAAAGCAAATAGCTATAGTCCAAATTAAATCTTTTCTTGGAATTTTATGTGAATAAATTTAGAGTTACCTTAAATTAACGCTAAAACATATGTTAAGTGATTTTATGGGAACAAAAATGTACGGTCCAAGTTTTGCAAGTGCGAGTTAGATGTTTGAAGCTGCCATGTGTTGGATTTGGGGCGAAAGAGATAACCATGGAAATGAAAAAATAAAATTTTTTTTTAATATTCTAAGAGTTCTCCGCATAAATTTTACAACTTATTACAAGCATATGCAATAACATATTTTGGAATATTATTTATTTTTCTCAAATAATTATGGCAACTCAATATGAGAAAATATATATAAAATGCTATATGTTTCTCTTCAGTTGTTGGTGTCATAGAACTCTGGTGGGTGTCAAATCCAACAAATAATAATATACTTACTCTTGAAATGTAAAAACCACAATAGTGGTGAGTAAGGTCATATCCATATAGATTGGTGAGATTTAGTTCTTCAAAAATAGAATAACTAAAATAAAAATGGGGGATTTGGTTTTGATGAATAAAATAAAATAAAATAAATTTAAGTATAAAGTGTAAAAATTCTAAAAATGCAAATTGATAACAAAATAATATATATGACAAATATCCAAACCAATGTATAATCTCAGAATTGCTTCTAATAATTGATCATTGATGTAAATATAAAACCCTTTATTCTTTCCCTAAATTGGTTATAGTCATTAATACGATCGAACAACCTATCTTTCTTTCTTTTTCGATAACTAAGATAAGCTCGTTGAGTATTTCTTACTAACAAACAATCTTAGAATCGTTTATTCAGATTTAATTTGTTATTATCATTAAACACTAAAAGGATTACCAATTCTAACTAATGAATAGATACGATAAATTAATTTAAGTTAGATTATATATTCCTATAACATGAATTGAATACTCTAATCATATTCAATTCGTTATTCTACCACTTAGTTAGAATTTTCTAAGCAATTACGGGTTTAAAATTCTAACTGGTGATATATTATTTTGATGATTAAACAATGTGCACTTTATATAATCAGTCAAAATAATAATATAAATGAGCAGAAGAAATATATAAATAAGTAAAGAATAAAGAATATAATGAAATCAATTCAATCTCACAATTCTTATAGAATCAAAACTTTGAAAATCCTTGTGTTGGAAAAATAAATTAGTTACCTATTGACTGGAGAAAGATCACCAAATATTCCTCAAGGTTGACGTCGAGAATCGAATGAATGAATTTTGCCCCAATGTTGACGTGCTAATTGATGAGGAAGAATTCCCAAAATTTCTTTCAAATTGTTCCTCCAGCCTTCACGTCCTCGGGAATGAATCCCTAAAAGTCAAAGCCTTATATTTCTTTTTTTCCCCTCCCCCCTTGGACGACTTCCTATCCTATCTTAGATTTTCCAAGAAGGCAGATATGTCTCCGAGTTTCAGATACAGATCTATTCATGCGGCCGCATGATACTACCATGCAGCAGGATAGGCCTCAATGTGCGGCCACACCCGGTCACACGGTGTGGCCACATAGGTATGTGCGGCCACACGGTGTGGCTGCACACACTTGTGCGGCCGGGTGTGGCGGCACATTGAGGCCCATGCGGCTGTAGTATCCGAATCGCAGAGACAGATCTATCGTCTTAAAAAGACCATATCCTATCATACATATATAAAAGAGCCAAAAGGGAGTTACTGTTCACAAAATGGTCGTCCTAGGGCCATGTCACGTTCCATTAAATTTCACTTTTTACCTCTACCATATCAAAATGGGTTAATTTTACAAATCGCCTCCAACCTTTGAGTTAAATCTCGATTTCGTCTACAACTCCTTTTTCACACCCCACAGCCTCCAACCTTTGATAGATGCAAACAAATTGTCTTTTTCCCACTATTCCGTAAAATTTTAAATAAAATGACGATGATACTCCTTAAACTTTTTAAATTTTTTTAAAAATCATAAAAAAATTAAAAAACCAAACCCACCCTAGCCCTACCCATACTCCACCCCACGTCCCCCACCCCCGTCGGGCTGAATTCCCGCGGCCGGCTACCAGAAAGATACCATTCCGGCGGCCAAAAAAGGGGGTGAATCCCCCCTATAAAGCTAAAAAAAATGCTTCTCAGTTCTAGATTTGCATGAGACCACAAGGCCAAATTATTTGATACCAAATCTCTTTTTCATAAACAGCTCTAGTTTCTACATTTATTTGTAGCTTGTGTTCCTTTTATATGGGGGTTTGTATTATTATTTTTCTTAGCGTTATATTTCAGCAGGATATATATCTATGTGTATTTCTACTGCTACAATATTAATTTGCAAATGTACTTTCAAAAAAACTAGCTGTAATTTATGCCAAGATCAAATCCTGCAAACGTCCGGCATTTCGATTGAAAATTAACGTTCCTACACACAACAAACATAAATAAAATATAATAATAAAAAGTAGAAAAAAAGAACTAATGTTGAGTAATTATCTTAATTAAAGCTAAAATTTATCACTATAGTATGATCATGAAAATAATCAAAAATTTTAGGGAGAGATGAAAATGGGAGATGAATAAGTGACATTGTATATGTGACACATTTATATTGGATGCTGAAAAAGTAGCAATGTGAACATCACCCAATGAATGTGTGTCATATGAAGATGTCACTTCTTAATGTCACTTTTCCATGTCTCTCTAGAATTACTCTGAAAATAATATTTAAATTAAGTTGGTAATTTATTCAAGCCAGTTTTAGTCTATTTTTAAGTTTTTATTATTTTGCCAATGAGCACTAGCTTATTTGGTTATGGGTTAATCTGAGGTACTAGGGACTTCAGTTCTAGGTTCGACTATCATATATAAAGTATTTTCTACATTTTATTGCACTATATATTCCCACTATATATGAGTTTGTATTGTTGTTTTTCTTGACGTTGTGTTTCAATAGGAAAAATATCTATGCGCATTTGTGTAGGTTTGTATTGTTGATTTTCTTTTGACGCTGTGTTTCAGCAGGATAAACATCTATACGTATTTGATCGAGTATTGTTGATTTTCTTGGCATTTGTGCAGGTTTTTGTTATTAATTTTTTTAGTACTATGTTTCAGTAGGATAAACATCTATAAAAGAAAAAAGTGTCAAAAAAAAAGTTTTTATTATTTTTTTAAGATTTCCAAGTTTTTCAAGAAATTAAAGTTTCTTAGAAGTTTCCAAAACGTTTTTCTGAAACGTTTTCAAATCTTTTTTTGACTTTTCGTCCCATGCATCTTCCCATCTACAATCACCGGAGTAAGAAGTCAGTCATTCTCACATCCAGTTTCAAAAAGTAATTAAAGTGAACATTTTACTTAACATTATATGGTATTTAATTATTAGCTGAAGCAAAGATGCCTACTTGTTTGAATTCAAATCAAGTGCTTTTGTCCCAACATAACATACTCCACTATTTGTGTATTTATTTGTGCAATTCCAGCAGTGTAATCTGCGGTCCGGCTAAATTCAGTGTAATCTGCAGGAAGGAAAAAAATAGTGCCAATGCAATTTCTCTCTTCTTGCAATTTATCTGGTGTATTGCCTAACGGCCAGCTTAGCCATGTAAAGTTTGGTGATAGATAGAAAATACTTTTACAAGTTTGGTGACTAAAAGGGGTGTCCTCAATATAAAATTCAATGGATTTTTTAGGTTGAATGGATTCTTCTGGAATTGATGGATTTTAATAGAATTTCACAGAATCCGTCATCAGATTCTCATAAATTCTATGACATGGATTTTTGTGGATTTCTAATGGAATTTCTCCGATTTCAGAGGGTGTCTCCACCACAAAATTTAATAGATAGAATTTCATATTAATTTTTTTGGGTTATTATTTTTAATTTGCTTTTACCTTGTGTGGTAGAGTAATCAATTATATAATCATTTAAGAACTTACTAGTTTCAAGTTTATAAAGTTAAATGTTAGAGTAATATTTTTCTTTTCTCTTATTTATTTTTGTTCGAGTTGAATGCTAACTTGGTAAAGAAAAAGTTGTACGATTTTTTACTTGATGACCACAAAATAAGAAAAAACTAAAAATATTCAAATAATGTTAACCTTCTCTTTCTTCAAATGAAAAAATTATTATTTTTTAATTCAAAATGAATAAAGATAATAAAAATCATTTTCTACTTTATGTGTGAATATAAAATTTATGAAATTACATTTTAACTTTTTAATAATACCGTGGTAATACTTCATCTTCATTCTAGACATTCATTTACTTTGCACAAATTAGAATATGATGTGATTTTCAAAAAAATGAAGTTTTTGTCAATTTGAATTTAACTAAAAATGATGAAATTATTTTAAATTTAATATCATTATATTTTTATAATAATCTCACATATCGTCTATGGATAAATTTCTTTTGTATAGATTGATTATAATAAGATCGGTTTTTAAAATTAGAATTTTTAAGAAAAAAATTATGTGCTATTGTGATAATAATTATTATTTATTTATTTTGAAAAAAATGTAGTATTTCATTCATTAATAGAATTTCCCACGAACGAAGAAATGAAAATAGATATACAATCAAACCAATGAAAAATCAACCGTGATAATAATAAATTATACTCACCATTTTTGTATAAATTGAATGTGATATGATTGTTTAAAAAACTAGAGTGACGAGGAAACACAGGCTTTGAAATTTTATGACTTTAAATTTTTATTAACTATCTAGATGTAAAAAGATTTTATGAAATCCACAAGAATCCGAGGGTGATAGGTCGGACCAGGACCGGCCCTGATGCTAATCGACTAAAGCGGTCCAATAGAGCCTCCAGTTGGAAGGTTTTAAAAAGTTTACAGTCGTGTTTTTTGAAATGTGTATCCAAGAAAGACAATAAAAATAATGTGTATACAATTTTAGCATAAATTATTCTTTAGCCTAGTGTTGAACTTATGCATTTAAGTATCCATCTTTGGTTATAAGTTAGATATTCAAACACTTATACCCACAAATTTGATTTTATTTTTTTAAAGGCCAATTTAAATTGTATTTATTCTAATTTTTTTTTAACAAGGGCTCCCATTTAAATTTCATATAGGGGCCCCGAAATCTATTGGCCAGCCCTGGATCGGACTTTAGGAAGAATATTACAAGTGTATTTTTAAGTTTAGAATCTATAGATTTCCATTGAAATCCACCATTTAATGAAATCGATCAGATTCCATAGGTAATTGAGGACACCAGAATTCCACAGAGGACACTGGATTTCTATGAGATCTACATAATTCTAAGTTGGGGACTCCTGGAATTGTATGGATTTCTAAAATCCACCAAATTTCATATTGAAGAGACCCCCTTAATGTAACATGTTAAGTTCAATGATGATTTAGTATAATCTAAGAGTAAGTTTAGTGGCGAAAATTTTATTTAACCCATTCATTGCTTTTTTCCACCTTTTTTCTTTTTTTTTTTTTGAAAGGACCATTCATTGCTTTTTTTAGTTTGGTAACTGGTCAAATTTTTTTGAACACTAACTGTATAGCGAGCATGGAAACGATGATGTTGCAGAACATATTGATCTCTCATACAATCAATTCTCAGGTGTTATTCCAACCACAATTGGAGATCTACAGAACCTTATTGGTTTTCCTTTAGCGGATAACAAACTTCAAGGACCCATTCCGGAGTCGATGGGTGAGATGCTGAACTTGAAGCCATTGGATCTATCTTTCAACTACTTTTCTGTTAATATCCCCAAGTCCTTGGAGACTCTAAGACATTTGACGTACTTGAATGTCTCTTCCAATGATTTAAGAGGTGATGTTCCATCTGGAGGTCCTTTTAAAAATTTTTCAAGTCAGTCCTAACAAAGGTTTATGTAGTAATTCAATCTACAGTCTCCAACGATGTCATAGTACTAGACTTGGTATACAAAAGAGAAGAAAGTTGATGCTTTTACTTGTATATTCAGGGATTATAGTAGCCATCGCTTTGGCATATATAGCTATAAACTACCAAAGGAAAAAATTGGTAGATGTTATAGAAGATGCTACACCTGGTGGAATATCAAGGATTTCATATTTCGAGCTTATACAAGCGATTGCTAGTCAGAGCCATTTACTTGGAACAGGGAGTTTTGGCTCTGTTTATAGAGGGACTCTTAATAATGGAAAGGATGTGGCTGTGAAGATCTTTAATTTGCATCAATGAGATGCATTCAAAACCTTTGATGTGGAATGTGAAGTATTACGTAACATTCACCACCGAAACTTGGGCAAAGTTATTAGTACATGCGCCGATCCTGATTTCAACGCCTTGGTACTTGAGTACATGTCTAATGGAAACCTTGAAAGGCGGTTGTACTCAAACGAATACTTCTTGAACTTCTTGCAAAGAATTAACATCATGTTAGACGTGGCATGTGCTTTGGAATACCTACATTATGGTTATTCAACACCTATTGGTCATTGTGATTTGAAGCCAAGTAATGTTTTGTTGGACAATGAAATGGTTGCGCACTTGAGTGATTTTGGAATTGCAAAGTTATTGGGTGAAGAAGAAAGCGCTCCACACACTACAATGCTGGGAACTTTGGGGTATATCTCACAGGTAATATCTCCTATCTATTAATTTCTTCCTTCTTAAACGGTTACTAATGAATTTGTTAATGCCTTTCTAGAGTATGGACTAGAAGGATTGGTATCGATCAGATGTGATGTTTATAGCTACGACATTATGCTTATGGAATAATTTACAAGAATAAAATCAAGCAGTGAAAGATTTGCCGGGATTTATCCTTAAGGAGCCAGATAAATAATTCTATGCCCAGTGCAATTAGTCGAGTTATAGATTCAAGCTTGTTGCGGCTAGGAAAAGAATGCTACATGAACTAGCTTTAAATTGTTCCGTGGAAAGTACCAATGCGAGGTTGAACATGCATGAAGGATGTTATTGTAGCATTAAAGATGACTAGATCTCAGACTCTTGCTTAATGTCCTAGTTGACCAATATTAATGTTGGGAGCATTCTCTTTTGCTTCTTGTAAAAGAGCTTTTCTTAAAGGGCTATCTGAGTAAATTCGGCTTGCACCTTCAACTATGTAGAGATAGCCATTTTGGCTTGAAGAGACGATCTAAATTATCAGCATAATGTGATGAGTTGGCTATATGTGTTAGATGATGGTTCAGCCATTCTAAGTAGAGCTGCTGTATGGCATGCAATATTATACTAGCAAAAAATAAAAATAAAGTTAGTTCGAATTTCTTTAATTATCTAGATTTTGTGAACTCAATAGATTTTATCTATCCAATAATCATTAAAAGTAAATAAATATTACACATTTAAACCGACCACAGGAGATAATCCAAATAGTTACATCAATCTGATTCTAGCCGATCTTTCAACCCTACTGATTATATTGGAGATTTCTTTTTTTCCCCCTGATTTGAGGAAGAATATTAATTCATTAATTGCATCAGAAAGGAGTACATAAAAAATCAAAGAAAGAGGAATTATATTGGAGATTTAAAAGCGTATATTAGTGAAATGATATTAAATTTCATCTTTTTAAAATTATTAGTAGTGCTTTCTTTAATATTTTCGAAATTGAAGTTAGACTATCTTTGTAGAATGGAAGTAATAATTAATCTGCACATTTATTGACTAAAATATTTCATTGTGGGTTAACGATGATGCTCTAGTGCTTTAATTCATGAGTCAAATGTAGGTTTTGGATGATAATGATCATGCCAAGTGGAAATTAATGGATCAATTACTTGAGGATGGACTTGCCAATATTTGTGAAAGCATTCATGGATTTCAGCCATGTGCGCAAGTTGTAAAAAAAGTTGTACAAATAGTAATATATACGTGTAGCACAAAGGTTCAGTAATATTTGGAAATGTAAATTTCGTTGGAGAACAAAGTTTGGAAGTTATATTGCATTCTTTTAAATAATAGTTTGCGCTGAAGCTTCAGAGATTGCCAAGGCAATGCTAGTTAGGGAGGAATTGAAGTTTGTCCTCCAAATTAGTTTGATTTGGTTGAGTGTGACATCTTGAAAGTGGTTCTTGATATTTCTCTGTACTAGATCATGCTATCATATACCTAGAGATAGAAATATGTACCAGTAAAGGTTTTTACCTTTTACTTGTTATCTTAGTTTTGGACGGATTGCATCCCCATTTCGATTGCTCATTGTACTCGAGATAGGATTGATAATAATAACTTAAGTAGGTAATGGAAAATTCTATTAGTTTTCACTTCATGAAATGGGTTGAAAATTATTTATATATAATATGATGGCGTGATGAGATTTAATTTAATTAATTATTAATGGATAAATTATTATTATTATTATTATTTTTTTTTTCTTTTTGAGAAGGGAAATCTTATTCATTAAGTGAATCAAACAAAAGTGCATCATTAATCATAACGGGAGGCAAATCATAAACCATACTAGGACCTGACATAGAACCACTTAGGCAAGTGCATAAGCAACTTTGTTCACAGACCGTCTAACACAAGAGAACTTTATGTCAGTGAGTTCTAAAGCTAAGAGCTTGCAATCCTCTAAACCAAACCAAAAGGGGACAAGTGAGTATAGGTGGAGCGGAAGGCTTCAAAAACGGTTAGCGCATCCGTTTCCACTATAACCTGCTATAGACCCTTTTCCTTCACCCATGATAGCACTTCTCCGACCCCAATTAATTCAAGAAGCTTGGCTTCAAACAACCCACTAATCTCCACAACTTTGGGCCCCCCCCCCAAAAAAAGCTCCATCCGTGTCCCTCAAAACCAAGCCAATTCCTACCATACACTGATTAGGAAAGGTCGCTGCATCAATGTTCAGCTTAAGCATTCCATCGTCCGGCCGACTCCACCTAGCGGCTTGTGAAATAGGCTCATCCATTCGTCAAGATTGCGTAATAAGCGACTCACTCCACTGATTGTGCATAAGGGCAGCTAAGGAGACCACCTTAAGAGGCATAAACGAGCTCTCACGCCAGACCACCTCATTCCAGTTATGCCACAAAGCCCAACAAACTATAGCAATCCTCTCTTGTCCAATTTGGTCAGCGCTTCCAATTGAAATCAGCAGCCAGTCATAGAAATTCTGGGCAGTATTGTGCCTAAAACTAGTTGTAGAGGCCATCCAAACTTCCAGGCAAACCCACAATCCCCTAGACAATGCAAGACAGATTCCTTCCCAATGGGGCACACTGCAAGACCGAATTTTGCTTAGAGGGCAGCAACTGAAGTACTTCCCACTCTTGATCATCGGCAAAAAATAAATGAGAGATAGAAGGTATACCTCTAGCAACCTTACAGCCATGAATTAACCCAACAGCCACCTGGCGCCGGAGAATATTAGACAATCCTTTGGCACAGAGAATAAATAGATAAGGTGACAGAGGACAACCCTATCTCGCCCCTCTCTCCGGTGAAAGTGGCCCCCACTTCACACCCATTGTGCAACACATAGTATTTGATAGAAGAGACGCACATAAGAATGATATCAATCCACCACCAGGCAAACCTTATTCGTGACATCATCACCCCTAGAAAGCCTCATTCGAGCCTGATATCAATTTTCAATACTGCATACCCTTCTTTTCCCTGAAGCGGCGGCATGAAAAAACTATGTATTGGCAACCTCTCACGAAGCCAGAATTACTTTGCTCCCTGCCTCCAAAACACCTCTTGATGGTGCAGTGTTTTGTAATACTCCTGGTGGGCCCATTCAAAAGTACCCAATGATGCCGCATCCCGTAGACTCTAAAGAGCATTCATAGTTTCCTTGCACTGTTTGATTTTATCCGTGAAGGCCGTGTTCAACTTGGAGCTCCAGCCAAGAAAGCCATTCCCACAAGCCTCAAGTTTCTAGGGAAAGAATGAAGTTGAAGTAATGGATGGAATTCATTAATGGGATAGAAATATAGAAAAGATTGAGAAATTCAGAAAAAAAAGACAGAAGAGTGATATGAAAAAAGTGAGAGAAAAAATTGGAGCATAATAAAAGCAAAACTATATTTCAAAATTTGGAGAGGTAGATGGGTTTGACTGCCTAGTAGATATTGGAAAAGTTGGGGCCCTCAAAAATTGAGAGAATCCTTGTTGACTAAGCTAGTGTTTTTATGCTAAGATCTAAATCGACTTGGTACTTCATTGAGAGGCGAGAAATTTAAAGCTTGTAGCATCTACCCTCATGAAAAAAAAAAAAAGGAAGTGTGAAAAGAAAAAAATATTAATAAGTTCGGGGACGTGTGCCTCTCGCAAGAGGGTGAGAACATATTGACTGTTGTGGTTTGGGATGCCTAACCAGAGGTATACGATAGTGGATATGATTATGTCCATTCTTTAATCAAGCACTGGACGAGTTCATTGTTGGTGTCAATATTCCGTGGCAATCATTGATGACATAGGTTATAAGTTGTAGGGGCCCAAACAGTTGAGCCGCGAGGTGTATAACTCTCCAACGGTATGCGGGATTATATAAATAAAATATTCTTTTCAATTTTGGGCACCCTAATTCTTCCGATCTCGGAATTTTGGGCCCTGAAGTGGTGACCTCTTGGGCCTCACCTTAAGTCCGGCCCCAAGTATAAGTTCTTTTCATTTTCCAACTAATCTACACAAGGAAGAAAAAATGTAACATATATTAAAGTTAAAAAATTGAAAGTCTCAACTCGAGAGTTTAATAATAGCTAGCTTTTAAGAACCAAATATATATTGCCGTATAGTTTGCTGTAAGCCTTAAAAATTATAGGTAAAATTTTTAATTTTTACCTTTTTACATTTTTCGCTAATAGCATAATCTATTATAATTTGTGGAATTATACACCAATTTACTTGTTATGATGTGTACAATTGTGATCCTATGTTGACTTCATTTACTTATCTTTTAGTAAAAACTCCTGTTGATCGCTGAACTAGAACTTTTTTTACTACTTAATCACTCTACTTCTATGCTCAGTAGTATCATTAAAGGAAGACGTGCTACGAGACTGTAGTTATTTGCCAACTTAAATGTTTTTGTAACGTAACTAAATTATCATTAAAGGAAGACGTGCTACGAGACTGTAGTTATTTGCCAACTTAAATGTTTTTGTAACGTAACTAAATTAAGGGACATACTATAATAACTATTTGAGTCTAATGACTAACGAAGAAGTATATGGTATCATTCAATTTTCTTGAGAGGAGTTGTCCAATAATTTGTAGCCAAATAGTATTCCACAACACAAATTCATGATGGCACTCAATTTTATTCATGTGCAAAGAACGTGCTACCAACTTTATTAGCTTCTTACCCGTGCGTTGTATGAGATGTGAATACCAAATAATATATATAATTTAAGAAGATTAAACGTGATTGTATTAAAAAATTTTAAAATATAATATTTGACCGTTTATATATGTGCAAAGAAAAATAATATAGTTGTTACCCATAAGATGATATCTTTTATTAATGAAGATAAAAAATTATCTACACAAAAAATTTAAGAAAAACATTAAAGAAAGTTTTTGTACGTAGTTTGTATTAGGCTACCGGTGTGTAACGCACAAAAAATTATGTTACATCCAATAAATTGAGCAAGAATAAATGATGAACGACAAAATATATTACAATATTTATAGTAGAATTTGTTATTTTGCCATCTTTAACATATATCATAATCTTCAGACATTTTCATTCTATAACTCTCGAAATATCTATATAAAATTGTCTCTAAATGAACACCAACTTTTTCTACAAAGTACATATGTTATTTATTGCCCCGTTTGGTTTTTTTAAACTTTTGTAATATATATTAATGATATTTAATTTTTCATAAATACATCTTCTACAGAGATCGATATTTTAATATGTTAACATAGTTTAATAAGTTTTTAAATAATTGAACTATCATGATCAAATCAATTGAAAAAAATCATGAATTGACTAATATTGAAACCAATTTGAAAAAAATCTGACAGTGTGAGATAAACACGAATATAGCTCATAATAAATATTTTTCAATAATTAAGATCGGAAGAGCACACGTCTGTAAACTTTTTGGAAACCCAAGGCCTATAAAGTCAATGCCCTGTTAAGCATAACCCTTCTCTAAGTATGTTAATACAGGTATGCATTATCAATTCTTTTTTTTAGATTACCAATGTGGGATTCCCTTTTTATTCATAAATAAAAACCGAATTCATATTGCGAATTTTGCATAAATGTCAATGAATTACATTACATAAAATAAAATTTAAAAATCACACAATTTTAAAACTGTTTAAAAAACTGAATTCAATTATTACAAATTTTTTAGATGTAAAAACTGAATTCAAGTGGTTATTAAGGTAAAATATGTGAAAGTTTCCTTTAATGTAAGGGAACTCATATAGGAAGGTAAAGGTCTTGATTTAGTTATTTAAATTATCCATCTATGATATTCTCTATACAAAGTAATATATTAAAATAAGTTGAAAAAATAAATGAAAATAATAAAAAGAAAAAAAAAACCAAATTAATATTGTGAATTTTGTATAAATGTCAATGAATTACATTATATAAAATAAAATTTAAAAATCAAACAAATTTGGATCTGTTAAAAAAAACCAAATATAATTTTTTTGTCAAAGACGTAGGAAACTGGATTCAAGTAATAATCAATATAATTGCATACATTATGATTATTAAGATAAAATATGTGAAAGTTTCTTTTGATATAAGAGAACTTATATAGAAAAGTTAAGATCTTAGTTTAATTATTTAAATTATCCATTTTTATGTTCTCTATGTAAAGTACTATATATTACGATCTAAAAGATAAAAAATAAATAAAAATGCTAAAAAGATAAAAAAAAACCGAATTTATATTGTGAATTTTGCATAAATGTCAATGAATTATATTACATAAAATAAAATTTAAAAATCATACAAATTTAAAACTATTAAAAAAATCAAATTTATTTATTATTATTTATAGATGTAGAAAACCTAATTCAAGTGGTTATTAAGTTAAAACATGTGAAAGTTTCCTTTGTTGTAAGGGAACTTATATGAAAAAACTAAGATCTTGATTTAGCTATTTAAATTATCTATTTGTGATGTTCTCTACGTAAGGTAATGTATTAAGATAAAACGATAAAAAATAAATGAAAATACTAAAAAGATAAAAAAACGAATTCATATTGTGAATTTTACATAAATATCAATTAATTATATTACATAAACTAAAATTTAAAAATCAGAAAGATTTAAAACTATTTAAAAAAGAAAACTGAATTTAAACTTTTTTTAAAAGATATAAAAAATTGATTTCAAGTGATACTCTGTATAATTGCATGTATTATAATTATTAAGACATAATATGTGAAAATTTCCTTTTATTTAAGAGAACTTACTATATATAGAAAAGTTAAGATCTTGATTTAATTATTTAAATTATCTATTTATGATTATCTCTATGTAAGGTAATATATTAAAATAAAATGATAAAAAAATGAAAATAATAAAAGAGAAAAAGTAATCAAATGCCAGTATTAAGTGTTAAATAAATAACTAAGACGCAATAACCATATTTAGAAAGTGATTTTGGGCCGAAAAATAGGAAATAGAAATTAAATTACTTTAATGTGTGTATATATATATGTGTGTGTGTGTATATATATATATATGTATATATAGATTCTATAAATCTCTATGATGCAAAAAGTCGTCAAGTCATGAGTCAAGTCAGGGCGTTGGAAATAATAACGCTGCGTTGTGGAAACTTATGGATCAATTAATTAGCTGTTGTGCCGAAGTGCGCCCACGATGGCTTGTGGATGGACTTATTTGGATGACTTGAATCATCAAGACAAGTCGCTTCGGACTTATATCAATGCCAAGACTGGCCTGCGGTCTTCTTGAGAGTTGACTCAGGAAGGTCCTGCAACTACAAGGAGTTATTTATTTTTTATAGGTTTTATTTTTTATAGGTCCATTTTAGAGGCGAAATTTGTGATTGATGCCATTAGATGTCCAATAACTAGTAATAGATGATTTTCACTTGAATTATATATCTATTATTTTTATATTAATTAATCTACTTAAGTTTGTGGTTTCCGTTTTCCCGCATAGGGCTCCGTAAGAAAATTGTAGTGTCATAATTCAAACTTTTTTTGTTATTTATGGTCTAATATTTTGTTACATTTTCTGAGTTCCTATTCTCTCCATTTTATTTACCAGTTTTTTTTCACATCCACATCAACTTCCTTTTCAAAGAAAAGATTTGGAAGACAACAAATGCAGCGGTCCGGCTATGAAACCCAGTCTGGGTTTCGTACAGAATCCAGTCTCCAATCACACACTGATATCTCACATAACACATATCATATGTCAACCTCTCATTGTTTCCTAGGTTCCATAAAGAACCCATCCATGGTTCCTTAGAAAATTCCACAAACGGAGACATTGGGAAATAGTAATGATACCGCGTCGAAATTAATGGATCATTTTGCTGTGGCACTCAAGTAGGCCCAATTACAGAACTCAATCTCTGATCACATATTGACACATTACTTGACACACACTATATATCGACATCTCATTAATTTTTAGGCCCTATAAAGAACCCAGCCATCATTCCTTAAAAAATTCCACAAACGGAGGCGTTCGAAAATAGTAATGATACCGCGTCGAAATTAATGGATCATTTTGCTGGGCACTCAAGTAGGCCCATTGGGTGACTTGACTCCTCTAGTCAAAGTCGTTCAAGATAATTAAGTAAAACAAACTTTTTTTATTTGTCTCGGCAAAAAGTTGCGCGGTAATAGGTGCGTTAATGTATATTACTATGTCACGTTAAAAATGTTACTTTTGAATTAAGCGTGATTTTTTCTATTATATACAATTTTATACAACTTTATATATTTACATACAATTTTACATAACTTTAAAAATGTGACTTTTAATTAATTAATTAATTAATTGATAATATATATTTATATGCGACTTTTTAGATAATTGAGTTTGATTTTTTTCTATTATAAGTGACTTTTTAATTAAGTTAGTGTGATTTTTCTATTGTATATGCAAGTTTTCTAGTATGATGGAACTTTTTAAACTTAAATGCAATACACATGTAATTTTTATAATTGTGACTTTTTTTATAGAAATATAATAACGACAAAATTTCTCAATATGTGACTTTTGAATTAAAAAATCACACAAATTTAACTTTATATATGTGACTTTTTTTTAATTATTATACGAGACTTTTTTTTTTTACATTTTTATGCAAATATAAACAAAATTTCTCAATATGTGACTTTTAAATTAAAAAGTCAAACCAACGCGAATTTTTTATATGTAAATTTTTTATTTTTGTACGAGACATTTTACTTAAAAGAATTACTCAAGTGTATGTTTCTTTGCTGTCAGCTTTTTTGCTCCTAGTGTCTCGGGTTAGCAGTGGCCGGCAGCAAGCTCTCTTAAACTCAATGTAGATGCCGCCACCTTTCCAGATCAGCATGTTGCAGGGATTGGGTCTGTGCTGTGTGATGATGAAAGCTCCTTTGCGTGGGGTAAAAATATTCGTATGCATGGATTATATGAAGTAAATATGGCTGAATTGTTGGGGGTTCGTGAAGCCTTAAGTTGGATCAAGGAGTTGCATTTTACTCAGGTCATGGTTGAGATGGATTTATTGGTTGTGTATCAGGCTCTTCGTTCTACTCATGTTGATTTCTCCACGTTTGGTCTAATTCTTGACGATTGTAAGGCGTTGATAGTAGAGCTAGATGGTATAGAGTTCGCATATGTTACAAGTTCTGCAAACCAGGTTGCTCATGCGCTTACTTAAGCAGCTGGTTCCTTGTCAAGCCCTAGTGTTGTGCTGTTTGAGTTACCTCCCTCTATGATTGATGATGTACTCTCTTTTGATTCAGTTATTGAATAAAATTTCTCCGTTCAAAAAAAAAGAATTATTCTTTATAAGGCTTTTAACTTAAGAAATATTAGTGGCACAATTGTGAATTTAATTAGCAAAATGTGACTTTTAAATAAGTAATTTTGGGTCAAATTAGTAGCTTACTTGTTTTTACACTATTATTACTATTACTTTCTCTTACTTTTTGAAATTTAAATTTGTTAAAATCAATTACGATCACACGTCTCATGGACTCACCGGTATTACACAAATCTCCACGATCAAACTCTACCCATTCTCTTTGTTCCTTCACATAAAAAATGCATTTTGATGTATTTTTATGTGAACGCAAACACCCACATATCGTTTCATTGTATATAAGCTTTTTAATTGAAAAGATAAAAATAATGTGAATCTTTAAAAAAAAAAAAGTGAACTTAATTATGAAAATATAGAAGTGACGGTATAATAAAGAACCCTTTGAAGAGTAAAATTTGTTAAACGTGCCTTTTTAATGTTTATATATGACTCTTTTATAAAATGCAACTATTTAATTTATCTATGTGACTTTTTTGTTAAATACTATTTTTTAATTTTTATATGTAACATTTTTATGTGAAACTTTTTTGGGGTGGTTTATGTGAAACTTTTTAATTAAATGGTAATACAAATATGACTTAATTAGTAAATTGAAGGTATTTATTTAAGTGCATCTCTAAAAGACTCTTTTAGTGTCAAAATATTCTTTGTTTTAGAGAGTGTACGCACAAAAATAAGCCCCGACAAACTCTCTAAATTAACTTTTAGAAGTGGAGAGTAAGGTTAATTTACACTCTAAAATTTAATAACTACAAGTTTCAATGTTCATTTCTTGGTTTAAAAAAACTGTACTGAAATCTTTTGGGTTCTTGATATATAGAAACATGAAATTAATTTAAAATGAAAGATAAAATAATTGCTTCTTGAGAAAAAGTACAATAAATAGTTAAAAAATAAAGAGTTTGTTCGAAAATGTTAGAAATTTTCTTTTGATCCAAAAAACAGCTATAGATTTTTAATTACTTGAGCTATTCATTGTCAAATATTTTTCACCCATCCAAAATAAAGAAAAGTCATTTTCAATTACACATACCAAAACGTCAACTAAAAAATGTTTTATCTAGATTCGGTCAAAGTAGAATTTAAAATAAAACTCAAATTTGGTAGCTTTAGTAAAATATAATTTGAACTATATTTTCTAAATTGAGGAATAAATTTGCCATATTTGCAAATGCACGATGTTCTAACGAAAGTATACAAAACAAAGTCATCATGTATTACGATTTTTAATTAAAAAAAAAGGAAAAAATGACGAAAGTATTATTCTTTTCTAAATAGTTGTTTGAATATCACATTCATGGTTGAACTAGTTTAACCACTATATATGTATGTCAAATCATTCTTTTTATTCCTTCGTTGCTGTTAATGACTTTTAAGACAACAACACGAAGTGATCCATAACAGAAAATTGATTCTTCTAAAATAATAGTAATAATAAATAAATAAATTCTAGCGTGAGATCCCACCATCTGTCAATGTTGAAATTGTAGTTTTGATTTTTTTAATCACATTCCTAATTTTCGTGTGTGCAATATTTGTTGATAGATCAATATTTTTTTTATCACATTCCTTAGGATTTGAGGATCCAAAAATCAATTATCTTTTGATATTGAAGGTGGTTTCCAAATCCGCAAGCAAATCAACAACGAGAAAGTGTAGTTACATATCCGAGATGGATGATAAGGCTTGAGGGAAAATATGGAAATAATTAGGGAAATAGATATATTGGCCAAAAAAGATATAGAGTTGATTAGATATTCAGCTGAATTTTAGGGATTGAGAATGGCAACTAATTAGTGAGAGAGAGAGAGAGAGAGAGGAAAAAAAACAAAAAAAGAGAATAAATAAAGGTACCGCATACATATTACCCATTTTGGAGAGAGAGAGAGAGAGGAAAATAGGAAAAAAACAAAAAAAGATAATAAATAAACGTACCTCATATATATTACCCATTTTGGCGAAAAAACATTTGACTTTTCTTGTGAGACTAAATCGGTTTAATAGATGTATTCAAAAAAAAAAAATTTTGTTCAATAGATGATAATAGTAATAATAATAATCTATATTTATATATTAATAATAAGAGAAGTCACCTAGCCTTGTAATTTCCTGCCACTAGTCTAGCATCATAAGAATATTGTGACGTCATTAATGACGTCGCTGGTGGATAACAATTAAATTTGTTTTACTTTTTTTTAATGTTTTCCCTACTTTCTGTTTTTATTTTATTATCCATTTTTTGAATAATAAAGAATATCTTTTTAAAAAAATTCATAGGAATCTCTTTAGATAATTATGAGTTTTATTCTGATTTTACTGAATAACAATTAAATTTGTTTTAATTTTTTTTAATTTTTTTACTAAATAACAATTAAATTTGTTTTAATTTTTTTCCCCACTTTTTGTTTCTATTTTATTATCCATTTTTTTGATAATTAAGAAAAGCTTCTCAAATAAATTCACAGGAATCTCTTTGGATAATTATCAGTTTTACTCTGATTGTACTCAATTACAATTAAATTTGTTTTATATTTTTTTAATTTTTCCCTATTTTCTGATAAAATAACTTAAATATTAAAATAACTTTCATGAACTTTCTTCTTTAAAAAACAGCAGGTGATTTTTTGTATAATTAAGAATCTCTTTCTTAAAGAAATTTATAACAAATAAATTTTATTAAAATTTATTCTGATTAAGAGCTTATATTAATTTTTTATTATCTATTTTGTGTTCTCTTTAAAGTTTTAATTTGTTACACATATACGTGCAACAAAATCAGTTATTGATTTGATTAGACAAATTATTTTACATTAGTTTCTCTTACTAGCATTATTATTATTATTATTATTATTTTGAAAATAATCTAATGCCAGATATGTAACGCTAAATGATCTATTGTGTTTTCTCATGTGGTGTATCTCAATGTATCATTTGGCACCATTAACATACTATATTATATGATATTAAATTGAAACTAAGTACGATTGTTAAATCAACTATATATATTATTTTTGTTACATTTAATATATGTTTGATTGAGGCTAAGTACATGTTAATGTTGAATTTTTTTATTGTTGTTGTTCTCCTCGTGCAACGCACGAGTGGGAATTCTAGTAGTAGTAATAATAACAACAACAATAATAATAATGTCTAATAGTATTTTGTTAATGGTCTCAACAAGCTGGGAATCTATAAAATGACGTTTACTGTCTACTGCTCAAAATGCCAACTAACAAAGGCCTCCGGATGCGATGTTAGTGAAGGAAAACTAAAATAGAATATCTGATCGTATTTTCTTAATATCGCCTCGACAAGCTGGGCATTTATAAAATGGCGTTTACTGTCTAATGCTCAAAATGCCAAACTAACAAAGGCCCCCGACAGCGATGTTAGTGAAGGAAAACTATCAATATGGCAATGCATATTGCCATCTGATCATCTCCATCAGAAATTAATTAATCAGGTCGCGTATAGTGAAATAACAATTTTGTTCTCAGTAAAAACACCAAAAGTTTAGTTAATATCTAGTTGGGATGTAACGCCAGCCATTGAGTACTATAATATATGCTAACTTGACGGGGAATATTTTACTTGAATAATATATTAATTATGGACTGATTTTCACAAGGAGGAATAAAGTTTTCATAGAAGGCAATGTCTTGAATGCGAACCACTTTGTATATTTAGTGATGAAATTGACAATATATATTTGATAAAATTCTATGACAGAGAGTTTTACTAGTCTTCACTTTGTGAGTCAAGTTGTGAAAATTTCAGAGAATTTTGTTACTTGAATTTTACTGTTCTATATCTTTCTGTCTCACTTCACTAACTCTTGCCACACAATTCTCCATCATCAATTTTGGAGGCTTATCTTATTTTCTTGGGAGTGAATTACTCCATGGTTCTTCTCTCCTAATGAAAATGTAGACTTGATCTTCTTGCCAACGTAATATAAGCATATGAGATCCTAAGTCAGTCGTTCCCATATCTCCATCTCTCCTTCCCAACATCGTGAAGGAGAACCTTTTCCAGATTCATCTTAGTAGTGTTGTCTCGTTCGTAGTCTACAGTACCTTTCTTTTACCAGACCTAATATAATTAATTTCCTTCGCTATAAATAAATTGTTTTAATTTATGCAGCGCCCAACTCCTATTCGTTGATCCTCCCTCAAAAGTCTCTTGAGATATTTGAAGGGTACCATTGATCACAGAGAATCTAACCCCATCTTCCATTCATTCCTTCTTCAATGCAGACTTGGATGTAGCTCCACTGGCTCCTCCTTCATTGTTTTCCTTGCTTCCAATCCTATCTCTTAAAGCTCTAATAAGCAACAAATAGTGGCTCTACCGAAGCTGAACATATGGCTGCCGTTGTACGTGTGCCGTCGAAATTGTTTGGCTTCAATCTCCTCTTCTCGAGCTTGGCAACAACTCTAGCTCCACTCATGTCATTTATTACGATAATGTTGAAACAACTTATGTTCGCGCAGATCGTGTCTTCTATTTCTCAATGAAGCATATTGCATTTGATTTTCATTTTGTAAGTGAAAGGTTCAACTTGGTTTACCTCAAGTGACAAATGTCTCTTCATAGGATCCACGTTCAGTTCATAAAACACGACTTTTCAGCAATGTGTCAGATCAGAAGCACTGAAGGGGCATATTAGCAAGCAAAACGAAATTTATTGTACTTATTATAAATATATATGTTATTATTTTTCTTCTACGTTTTAGTTTATTAGACAAATACTATTTGTAGGTAATCGTTCAGGAAATTTTTTACAAAACAGGGAAAAATTTACAATCTTACTCAGTGTATTTTATATGCGGGGAAAAATAATTTAAAAATAAAACTGTAAATTTACCCTATTGTGTAAAATATTATCTAAATAATTATCTACAAATAGCGGGACTCGGTTTGTTGTATTTGTATCCAATCTATATCCCATTGTAACTATTGTATTTTTATATATCCAATCTATATCCCATTGTATTTCAAGAAAGAAAGAAACTTCATCTCCGATATTTCATGATTATTATAAAAATGAAATGGCACTTTGGTTTTTAATGTTCTGAACCAATATCATTATTGTACTGAATTTTATTCCAGATCCGAGATGATGAGAATATAGCCAGTCCAATACATTAAAATAATTAAGGACATTGTAACTTGTTGTCTATCTAAAAAGGTTTGATTCACAAGACATCCCAGTAACCAGGTTACCTTCGATGAAGTTCAATTCATCCTTTTTGCACAAACTATGAGTTCATAAATTCTTGACAACTAAAGAAATTCGAGTTATCTTTATTTTTATTTTTTAGCTTGTATAATATTCCATGCCGTACAATAGCTCTACTTAGAATGACTTAACAATCATCTAATACGGAGACAACTCATCATATTATGCTGAGAGTTTAAATCTTCTCCTCAAGCCAAAATGGCTATATATCTCGATGTCGAAGACCTGATGAAGGAGCAAGCAAAATTTGCCCAAATAGCCCTAAAGAAAAGCCACTTTTACAAGAAGTAACAGAAGAATTTACCCAATATTATTAAGACGTGATCAACGATGACATTAAGAAAGAAGCTGAGATCTAATCTTCTTTAATGCTACAACAACATCCTTCATGTTCAACCTCTCATTGGCACTCTCCAAGGAACAATTTAAAGCCAGTTCCATTATAGAAGATACACATTTCAACTTCTTTGCGTAGCATTCTTCTTCTGGCGTCAACAAATTTGAATCCATAACTCGGCTAACTGCATTGGGCATAGAATCATTTATCCAGCTCCGTATGCTTAGATCCCCAGAAAATTTTTCACTATTGGGTTTCGTTCGTGTGAACACTTCCATTAGCACAATGCCATAGCTATAAACATCACATCTAATCGACACTAATCCTTCCAATCCATACTCTACAAAGACGTTACAAATTCATTAATAAATAATGTTCAAAAAAAAGAAGAAAGCAAGAGGTATATTACCTGGTGCAATATAGCCCAAAGTTCCCAATGTTCTAGTACGTGTATTGCCTTCTTCATCACCCAATAACTTTGCAATTCCAAAATCACTCAAGCACGCAACCATTTCTTCGTCCAGCAAAATGTTACTTGGCTTCAGATCACAGTGAACAATAGGCGTTGAATAACCATAGTGCAGATACTCCAGCGCACATGCCACATCTATCATGATGTTAATTCTTTGGAAGATATCCAAAAAGTTGTCATCTGAGTACAGCCACTTATCAAGGTTTCCATTAAACATGTACTCAAGTACCAAGGCCTTGAAATCTGGATTTGAGCATGTACTAACGACTTTGCACAAATTCCGATGGCGAAGATTGCGCAATAATTCACACTCTACATCAAAGCTCTTAAATGCACTTTGTAGCTGCAAATTGAACACCTTCACAGCCACATCTGTTCCATTATAAAGAGTCCCTCTGTAGACAGAGCCAAAACTCCCTGATCCAAGTAAATGGCTCTCACTATACCCTTCAGTTGCTCGCAAAAGCTCATAATATGAGACCCTTAAAGTTTGACCAGGCACATAATCTTCTAGAACTTCCACTAATTTTTTCCTTCGGTACCTTACAACTGCATATGCCAAGGCCAAGGCTATTGTAAGCCCCAAAAATATAACTAAAACCATCAGTTTTCTTCTCTTTTGTTTACTACCTCTAGTACTATGGCATCGTGGGAGACCGTTCATTGAATAACTGCATAATCCTTTGTTAGACATGAAGGATTGACTAGAAAAGTTTTTGAAAGGGCCTCCAGATGGAACTTTACCTCTTAAATCATTAAATGAGACATTTAAGTATGTGAAATGTTGTAGTGCCTCCAAGGACTCAGGGATACTACCAGAAAGGTTGTTGTAAGATAGGTCCAGTCGTTCTAAGTTCAGTAGCTTACCCATTGACTCCGGAATAGATCCTTGTAGTTTGTTATGTGCTAAGGAAAGATTGATCAAGCTCGGTAGATCTCCAATTGTGGTTGGGATATTTCCTAAGAATTGATTAATAGATAAATCAACATAATGTGCAGCCTTCAGATTTCTTATTTCATTAGGTAGAGAGCCACTCAAAAAATTTGAAGATAGGTTCAACTCTAGAAGGTCACTCATGTGCCAGAGACTTGCAGGTATGCCGGAGTTCATCAACCTGTTACTATCCATATATAGATACCTTAGTGCTGTGATGTTCCCTATGCAGTCTGGAATTTCACCTGCTATTAGATTTTGTGACAGATATAGTGCAAACAAATTTTGAAGTTGACATATTCTATTTGGGATAGATCCAATTATTTTATTCCAGGAAAGATCCAAAAATTGAAGCTTTTGCAAACTCATCATATTCACTGGAATTGAACCTGTCAATTGGTTACCCCACACAGCGAACAATATGAGGTCGCTAAGATTGCCAATTTCACTTGGAATGCTCCCCCGGAGATCGCAATCACCACCATATATATACTCAAGCGACGTGGAAAGTTTTCCAATCGAAACTGGAATAGTGCCACTTAAAGGATTATCTGCAAAACCCAGTTGCATTAAATCTCTGCAGTTTGTGAATGAAGTGATGAAACTTAATTCCGGAGATTCATTAATGAAATTGTTGGAAGCAAGGTCTATCCTAATAAGTTTGGAAGAGTTCGCAATAGAATCTGGTATTTTCCCATGGAAATTATTCATGTTCAGAAAAAGTTCTTCAAGATTTGGTAGCTTATATCCCGAAAGGCTCTCATCAAGATTTCCTGAGAGTTGATTAACTGAAACTGAAATCGTTTTCATTGTTGAGATGTTGAAGATTCCTGGTGGCACAGAATCGACGAAGTTATTGTAGGACAAATCCAGATCTCCTCCAAGTTGTAAAGGTTGCCAATCTCTTGTGGGATTATACCTACAAAATTACATGGTGCTTAATCTTTGGAAGGAACACCTTTCTAAATAGAAACTTAGGGAAGAAAAAGAAGGTTGTTGAGTGTTACAAGCTATACCTGTCAATGAGTTTACATCCAAGATACAATGTCCTAAGCTTGGTTAAATTCCCCATCTGTCGTGAAAGTGATCCATTAAATTTGTTGAAGGACAAAGAAAGGAGCTGAAGCTGTGAACAGACTGATAAATTGGAAGGAATATTGCCAGACAATTCATTTTTAGATAGATAAAGCCCTTCTAGTCTTTGAAGTCTATGACATATGCCAAGAGGAAGATCACCAGTTAAGCTATTCCCTGTAAAGGCAAGTATTTCCATTGTCGATATATTGAAAATCGAGATCGGATTTCTCCTATGAGACTGTTGAATTGTAAGGTTAGTTCTTTTAGGTTATAAAGATTTCCAATCTCTTTCGGTATTTTTCCCTGAAGAGAATTAAAGGAGAGATCCACAGTTTGGAGTTTGGATATATTAAATAGAGATGGTGGAATGAAACCAGTAAACTTGTTACTTCGAATATTCAAAACTTGTAGCTTAGATAAGAAACCAAACCATGAAGGAATTTGTCCAGTGAAACTATTCAACCTGAAGTCAATGATTTTTAATCTTCGAAGTTGGATCAGCTCTTGAGGCAGACGGCCATGAAAATGGTTTCTACTTATGTTGATGGAAACAAGAAACGATAAGTTTCCCAATTGGGATGGTATGTTACCATGAATATTCATGTTTGAAATATCTAATGCAGTTACTCTTCCATGACGAAGACCACAAGTGACACCAGCCCACGCACAAACAGGAGCAGAATCTGACCAGTTTTTCGATAAAATATGTGAACGATCTATATTTAAGTGCTCTTTTAAGGAGAGAAGAGAAGATTGATCGATACTAACATTGGTTTTTGTCCTGGCTATGCCCGCCATTAGGCAACACACCCCTAGAAAAATTGTAAGAGGAAAGAGATTAGCCTTTTGCATGACAACGTGTTTTTTGGCTACTGCTGGATAACTGCAGACATAACTACAAACATTACAGGCTTTAAATACTAGAATATGGAGGACTAACATCACTGAGAAGTGAAGTGATGCATTAAAGTCTTGTCTTGGTCTCATTAATAAATTTAACTAAATTATTATAAAAATTAGACGTATGGTCTAACTAGTTCTTCTACGTGGCATAGCAACGATATAAACTCTTAAATTAAGAAGTAAAAATCAGTAGTGGACTCATTGAGATCTTTGACTTGATTAGGAAGAGATTCTCACATTAACCTATGTTAAATATTAAAACTTTGTGTTTCATTTTCAAAGATCAATATTGTTAAGATGAGCAACTCAAGTACTTTTATGCTAGTTTATATTTTTATGTTTAATCAGTATAGGATTTATCCCTTAATATATCTTCGCAAGATGCTGACTCATTGAAGTATACTAATGTTGAAATCTGTTTAGTCGTTTAAGTCTTAACCCGATCAAATAGCTTGTTTGAGCTTAATGGGCTCTATTACGTACTATTTTAAGACTTAGATTCTATCTTAAATGGTCAACGTTTTTTAGAGTAGCTCAAATATTTATATGTTTATTTATATTTTTATATTTAATCAATTTTGGACTTATCACTTAACATTAAAGTGCTATCACTAACACGCATGCATCTCGTTTCTCAGTGTCGTCAAAGAGATCGAAAGTGGTAAAGCAGAAAGTGAAAACTCTGATGTGAATCAGCGAATGATTACTTGGCTTTAATGCAAAGTTGAAACGGGCAATTTAATTTGTGAAATTTTGTTTTCTAGTTTCCGTCACTTCCCAAAGGTGAGAGGTTTTACGTTTCATTTGCAACGACCAGAATCAACTATTTTTATGACTAGATAGCTCTTCCGATCTCAAACAAGTGACTCATCATATTCTACTCATGTTTGATCATCATGTCATTAGATAAGATTCTACAATATAAAAATATTTCAAATCTTTAAATGTAAACTTTTTCTTGTTTCTTTTTATATATTTTTTTTTCTCTTTTCTTTCTATTTTCCTTTTTCTAAAAAAAACTATTGCCCGTCTCAACCCTAAAATTTACAGTATTATTACCCTCCTGAATCATTAATATTTTCCTTGTGGCTCTTGAAGAGCAATCCTTGATATAAATCAATATGAACAACATTTAACACCAAAACTATATTGTTCTCCCCGGCGTTAAAAAAAAATCCATTAATTAACCATATCTAGGTACGAGACTAATTTATTGTGATATTCCTTAGGTAGTCCAAAATTGTAACTATTATTATTCTGTAGACTAAAGTTGGGTATTGTATCCTGAAAGTTGATCAAAGAAAACCACAATCATAAATAACGCTGAGATTTCAAACAATTATTTCGCTGATAGACAACGAGGTTATGTGGCCATTTTTATAGTCAATTCAACATTTATAAAATAAAATAATAGACTAGCTAGATAAGGTTCCACAATATAAAAGTATTTAAAATATTTCATTGTAAACTTTTTCTGTATCCTCTTTGTACTTTTTTCTTTCTTTCTTCCTTTCTTTTTTTTTTAAATAAAATATTGCGAGTCTCATCATTAAAATATTACCGAATCATAATAATTTCCTTCTTGCTCTTGAAGAGCAATCAATGTCTAATACAACACTTTGTGGTTGCTTCTAGAGCATCTCTAACATATAGTCATGATCATATAATAATATGACAAACGATAGAAAAATGTTGATTTGACATGTTAAATGTTTGACATTCACATTGCTATAGAGGATGTCATGAGATGAAATTGTCACTCATGATATTGTTCATGACAATGTCAAGTATTAATTTATCTAATCAATATATTTCTCTCTCTTTCTTATTTTTTTCAAAATTCCTAATAATAACGTGTCAAATATACAATGTTGACATTGTTGTATTGGAGATTTATTTGAATACAATATCAATGTTCTTTGCGACATGTACACAGTCAACATTGTTGTATTGCAGATACTCTTAAGAAGCAAAATACTAGTTGGACAAACAGAATCGTACATCAAAAATATAGTACTGTTCTCCGGCATATGACAAAATTCGTTAACCATTCGCAGGTATATCGGAGGTCAATGTGTTGGACTTCATGCAAATTCTAACCGTTATTAGATTTTTGTGAGAATTACAGTTCATACAAATTGTGAAGGTCACTAAAAAAATTAAAAATATATATATATTGGTGAAGACCATAAAATTTGCCGAGATAGATTGCTTGAAGCTTTTGCGTTTGCAAATCGGTTGGAATTGGAAGATTGCCACTTAAAGGATTAGCAACTAAAATCAATTTCCTTAAAGGTTTGCAGTTTTTGCATGAAAGTTTGGCATTATTTCAGTGAAATAGTTTAATAAAAGTCTATTAAAGTGAGTTTAGAAAAGTTTGCAGTAAGATATGGGTTTGAAGATTTTGAAGCTCATGTCGGAAAATCCACCATCAAGGTTTCCTGAGAGTTGATCACAAAAAAACCACATTCTAATTGAGATGCCATGCAAATATTTTGTTGATAAAGGATTATCAGCAAAAGTCTTATCAATCAAATATTTGTAGTTTCTGAATGAAAATGAAATGAAGAAGCTCCGATCTTGATTTGTTACCATCTACTTCACTTGTTGTACTATCGAAAAATCTGATGTTATAAAATCTGGCGTTATAAAAAAAGAAAAAATAATATTTGTGACAGATAAAATCTACCGATTTTGCTTGTGCTTTGGAACCTCTTCAAAAGAACTTGAAATTTAGATCGGAAAACCAACACATGAAGTATGGACTTTAAAATAATAAAACCAACATATGAAGTGAAAATGCAAATATCAAGTGTAAGAACCTAATGTGTTAATTGAATGTACATATGAAATATGTAGAAAAATTTATTTGCCTACACGCATGTATGTTATTATACTTACGTGCATATGTGTTAAACATTTATTAAGAAGAGGATGATGACGACGACGATATGTATATAACCAAAATATTTTCACAATTAATTGTATATACAATGGATATAATTTTTCTCTATTTGGAGTTCCGAAGTATGACTGGACGTTTCTTCCTGGTGCTGAATCAGGATGCGGACCAAACTGGTGAGTCGGACCAATAAATAATGGGATCAGCCTGAAAATGGTCATGGTTACGTAGAAAACCATGAGCAGCCCAAGTACCACGGAAAACAAAAATAATAAATAAAAATGATAAAATAATTTTTAGTTTGAAAATAATGAAAATAATTCAATTTATAATATCAAAAATTAAGTTTTGACTACCTAATTTCTAGTACAATAACAAATTCCGTTTCCAAACACTGGCTTTTTAAGAATGATGTATAACATTCCTAGGTCATGATAACATATAATACTATCACAAAAAGATAGATTTTTATAAAAATAACATTGCCGCCATTTAAAATTCAAAGGAAAATTATAGTAATATATGAATATGTAATGACTTGCTTGAAGTAGTTTGGTATTGCTTTAACTTCTTTAATAAGTAGTTTATGTTGTGTTAGGGGAAAAAACTATTATGAGACTTTAAGTAAACTTTTTTGCTAAAATTATTTAGTAAATTTAATTAACTGACTTTTATTTACTAAAAAGTACATAATTTAAATAATATATTTATTTATTATAATATGATATTCTTATTTTTCTATCATGAAATTATATGTAATATTTAACAAAAAAATTACAAACATGGATAGGCAATAATTGAAAATGAAAATTTATTTGGAATCTCTTTTTGACAGAAAAAATTATTTTATATTAACTAATTAATAGAAATATACAAAAATAAAACTGACATATATATGGTGTACATTCAAATAAATCATGATTCAGTTGAAAAAATCATATAATATAACAGTTTTCAATTGGATTTAGATTCTCAATTGCAATTTACCCGCCCATAATTTTGCTGACATCATCATGATGTTGTACAATTTTTCAAAAAGATCGGAAGAGCATAATTCCTCCCCTTCTAAAATCACAAAATTTTATCTTTATATAATTTTCAAATTTTCCTTTCTTAGAATCCTTAAATCTATGGAAATCAACCCCAAAAAATTATCACTTTTCTATTATTACCCAAAAAATATCGCTTTTCTATTATTACAATATATATTATTATTTATTATTATTTAACGTAGTAAATTGAATGAAAATAAAAAAGTTGAATTAAATTTTCTTGAAATCGTAACAATTTATGTATTGTACGGGCATAGTGATTATATATATCTGTGTATTATGACGCGGATGTTACAAGACATAGGGTATCACATTTTAAGTATTATTCTTTACTGTTGTTCCAATTGGATAAACTTTTTTATATTATTGTCTACAAAAATTTTACGTTGCTACTTGTCATGCATAAAACTCTAACTCTGTAAATAAAAAAATCTATTTGTTTGTTAGAGAAAGTATAACTCAGCCACTATTGATCTCCATGATTGAGTTTCTTAATGAAAGTCTTTCGAATAAAGAACAATTTGGAGTTAGTGTAATTTTATCAATATACAAGTTTTGTTAATGCAAAGTTAACTCACTAACCTAGATACTATAAAAAAAGAAACTCCTTCATTAAAACGAAATTTTAAAAAAAAAATTGAAAAACTTATAAGCCGCATTTTCGAGTTTTAAAATTAAATTTTTCTTATTTGGATATTCATCACGAGTTTTCAATAATTGATATTAGTTTTTTATATTCCTTTTTTTATTTTAGTTTGCTCATTTCTTTCTTTTTTTGTCAGCATTTATAAATAACTAAGAGTTTTTATAATTTTTTATTATCCTCTACCGATGTAAATTTGACGGCGAGTAACTATTTAATTTCTTATAGATCAGTTTTTTTAAGAATTATTCTTTCTGCTACTGAATTATTTAAAAATGAAGGCACTATAAAATAATTGTCTGATATTATGTCTATTTATTTATTTATTTCTTTATTTGTTTATTATTTATCTTTGTTTCATTTTCAAAATTTTCTTTTCAGAGTTTTTGATAATATGAAAATCAAAATTTATTTCAAAATAGTCTATACGATCTATGGAAACTTAGATCATAATAACTTAGAGCAAATCAACTGATTTATTTTCTTTTTTTATGTAATAAAAATCGATTTATCTGCATCAAACCAATAGCTAAAGATACACATAATATAATTCTATCATAATAATATATGACTAAATTTTATTTTCTTTAGATCGATGATTTAACTTGAAAATCTTTGTAACTATTTTTTTAATCTTTGTTTTTATATCATTATGTTGCAACGTTTAGGTTGTAGATGATGAAAACTTATTTTCTTAGTATTTTTTCTCTACATATGCGAAGTTTTCAAAATATCGACTGAATTTATGTTGTTATTTCATTTGATTTAACTATTATATTGTGACTATTTATTGTTTTTTACAATTTATGTAATGAATTTTTTTATATGAACTATGGAGAATTTTTATCTAACCGTGCAACGTACCGTTTGAATACTAATTTATCGATATTTTAATTTGACAAAAATAATAATAAATTTTAGAGAAAATTTTGTGAACAAAGAGATATGAAATCCACAAGCAGAAAAAGAATTGCAGAAAATAATTACTCTCCCATTATGATTATATGATCTTATCAAAAGGAATTTTTTTAGGATGTCGCACATATATAGTCTTTATTTATATTAAAAGTCCAAGATCCCTTGCATTTCTTTAAAAATATATCTCTATTTAATATAATAAAGACAATTATCAATTTTGAATTTTGCTCATAAAAAGGGCACATCGGGAGGGTTCTTTCTCATGATTATGAAAATTTTCATCTGAACAGGCATCCAGTGAATATGGTATGTACATGTCCGATACATATTATTAGAATTTTAACTAATATGAAATAAGTTAGATGGTTTGAAAATGAAATATAGTATATCATTAATTGGGTGTACAAGAGGGTAACTATTAATATAGTATTAAAATTATATATTTATTGTTTTTGTTATGCAAATCCGATAATACGTCTTTGTCTGATATTTTATAGGACGGGTCAAGATAGGTCGGGTCATGGGGCAGGGTGGAAAGCCACCATGACCCACGAAAAGACTCATGAATTTTTCTTTCTTTCAATTAGTATTATGTGTAACGTATTTTTAATTGATGAACGTAGAATAAATCAAAACCTTTATTTAGAATTTTAAAGTTTTCAATATTAACCAATATAATAACACGATTCTTTCAATTCGATAGAAAAATCCTTTCAAAAAAATAATATAATAACAAATAAAAATAAATTGCCACCATTTTCACCATTTTATATGTATATCGGTCAAATTGCCGTATCTAATTATTTCTACATATTTTTAGAATTAAATTTATTAAAAAAAGAAAGAAAATACTTGCTGGGTCACGGGTCTATGGGGCGAGTCCAACCTGACTCGCACCCACCCTGGACCCCGGTGGGCTAACCCGTCCTTTTGCTCTGATTAGGCGTGACGAGTGAATCATATTAGGGGCAGGTCCTCACAAGTTTATAGGTTAATGTTTCAAATTATCATCCCTAATTACTTAACTGCTAATTATTATAACTTTATATAAGTCGGATATGTGAATTTACACAACGTGTTTGTAAGATGCCAGAATTATGAACTCAAGCATTTTAATATAAATATCCCATAGTGAATTGTAATTCGCATACCAATTCGAGTTTTGTACAATACAACTGGTATATTATACTTTATTTATATCATGATGTCTACACTTATGCGTTAATTTTGATATAAACGTACATTATAACTTTACCCGTGCAATGCACGGGTGTTTATAGGTTAACGTTTCAAATTATCATACCTAATTACTTACCTGCTAATTATTATAACTTTATATAAGTTGGATATGTGAATTTACACAACATATTTGTACGAGGCCAGAATTATGAACTCAAATATTTTACTATAAATATCCCATAGTAAATTGTAATTCTCATACCAATTCGTAATTTTATACAATATAACTGGTATATTGTACTTTGTTTATAACATGATGTCCACACTCATACGTTAATTTTGATATAAATATACATTATAACTTTACCCGTGCAATACACGGGTGAAAAAATCTAGTTTAAATGAAATCGGATTGTTGTACGCAATAGTTTGTAAATTTTCTCTATTTCTTATCTTTTTTTTTTAAATTATAAAGAGGATTGTAGGTGTGGGGAATCGAACGTTTGACCAAAGGTTTAAGAATCTAACTAGGATACCGTTAGACTACAGAGGTCTTGGCCTCTCTATTTCTTATCTGATGTATCAAAAAGTATTAAAAATTAAATATATGGTAAAATTTGATAATTTAATTATTATTAATTAATTGAATAAGCTAAAACGGAAATTGAGAAGCTACTTTTTTTCAGGTTCTCAAAATAAACTGTAGGATCGTGTTACTTCTCTAATAATCACTTTTTTCTAAAATTTATCAAAAAATTTATCAGTCATGCTTCTCAAAAAAATAACAAAAAAAAAAGAAAGAAATTGAACATATAATAGCAATCCCAAACAGAGCTTAAGTAAATTCTTGACGAGGTAGATAGCTTTAGGAATCAATAATGGCGTATTTAAGAAAATAATATTACCGCCAAGGTTTAAAATCCAATGGAAGACTATACTATATTAATAACTACTAGTCTTGCACCCGTGTTGCACGGGAAGACATTCATGATTGATTTGTAAATGTTAAATCTAGGCATGATGGGAATGACCAAGGCAGATTTGTAAATGACCCTTTCGTAAATGAGTTGCCAAATGGAATACCTTTGCAACTATTCCAAATCAAACCACACAAGTGAAGATCATGAAGAAATTAAACTTAATAAAAAATCAATACGTTAAAGTAATACAGAAATTTAGTCGATAAATTAAATACAGAAATGTAAAAGCATGAAAACATATTAAGATGAATATGTGTACATCCACATTTGTGTGAACGGACCTAACACAAATCCATAGGCAAGGTGAAAACAAAAATTGGTAAAATACAGATCAATAGGTAAGGTGAAAACCAAAAATTGTCAAAACATTTGTAATGAGAATTTAACCAATTTCCCTAAACTCGTGTGATTAAAATAGACAATAAATATATCAAACAATAATATATGTGCAGAAACTTAAATAACACCAAGAATTATTTAACGTCGTAAAACCCTCCAATAAGAAGGGAAAATCGACGGGGCAAACCGACAACTCCACTATCACAAAATAATAATGGGAATACAATGTTTATCCTCTCAAGATTATCGCCCTAAATCAAGAGGTAATCACACACTATCACAATCACGCAACACCGTCAAGAACAATATTCTTGGCACTACAAATAACTCATCTAACAATAGATGGAACCCAATAATCAATAACAATAAGAGATGAGGAAAAATATCACCTAACTCCGTTC
>CAVNYN010231561.1:0-77882 GCA_963692815.1 Nyctanthes arbor-tristis
TCTTCCCCCCCCCCCCCACAAAAAAAAAAAACATACACACACTAGCACACACAACAGACACCTCGGGAGAACCACAGCACCACCATGAAAGAAAAAGGAAACAAAAGCAAAATGGAATATTTAACACCACCTGCTCTAACTCAGCATTTAGGACATTGCAGCTGCACCAGAGTCAACATGTCCATGAACGGAAGATATGATTCTCAATGCAAATGATGAAAAGACATTATGATATATGGGCTCAGGGCTTAATGTGCATGGGCGCAATCATGCATTCAATGAAATCTATTTTCTTGTTTCTTGATTTAAAAAACAGGAATAGTTAAAAAATGGCATCATTGCGCCTTCTGAAGAGCTCTTCCGATCTACGGTGAAAGAAAGCCCAGACTCCATTTTTTGGGAAAAGAAAACTGACTCACTAAATCATTAGTCACCAATGATACTTGGTTTGCACATTGTACTAATCACCCGTGGTTTATAGAACAGATGTCATGCTTAACCAGCTTAATTGATGTAATACAATTAACATCACAGAAAAATAGGAAACCTAGCTCAATATCACTTCCATGCCAACCTCAGATACATGCATTGAACCAAAACCAACTAGGCATTGCAGTATCAGTTATTGAACTTTAGCCAGCACAGGACTTTGGGAATTCGTCTTTTGTCTTAAGCATTACAGGAACAATATTTTTAAGAATAAACATTACTTAAAACTTGAACATAGTATGCCTTGGGAGGTCTACGTGAGGGCAATAGAGAAAAAGTAACATGCCGCAAAATATTTGCCATAATTATAAGAATGACTTTCCTGAGTAGAAGGAAAAAGAAAGAGAAGAGAACACATTCAATAACAGAAATCACAGATTTATAGGGAGTTCTTCTCAAAACATCAGGGTGCTGTAATAGGTCTAGACAAAACATACAGCACCAGACGATTCTCAAATTGCCCCCAATAAGACATGGTTCAATCCAGCAAGCTTGCTAACTTGCCCTCAAGCTAGACGGTTGTATCCTTCAATTGTTTGCATCATTTCGTTTAATTGAGAAGCAACATATTCCAGTTTCTTATGACAAATCTCATTTGATATTCTTGGAACGTAGTCAGACTTCTCAAATGGGCGATACTCGCAGGTACTTTTGATTTCCTCTCGCAGTGTCACCTGAATGTCCTATAACAAGATAGCCATAATGAATGAAGAAAGAATGTAAATTACAATGGTTGGCTAAGGCAGTATCTCCTCCGGACAAAGTAACTTCATTTCGATAATTAATAATCTCCTTTAAGTTCCAACGGAAAATGGCAGAAAACTGAAATCCTAAATCATTTTAAAGTATAAAACTAAATGACCATGCACCAAAATTCAAAATAACAGATGGATATATATCCATATATATTACAAAAAAGTAAAAAGAATAAAGACGTAATTATTGAATTAATTCAAAATTCATCAATTCAAGTCAAGAAAATCCCGACCTTGATTAATTGCATGAACTCACTGCAGTGACTATTAACGAGATCCTTTCTGGGGCCACTCGGGCTAGCCATTTCATCCATCACTCCTCCGGCTAGCTCCAGTACCCTTACGATTCTCTGAGAAAAACAGGAAAAAGGAAGAAACAAAAACCAAAATTTACATTGAGATTTACTAGGGTGAATTTTTGTTCATTTTCCTACAGAAATCAATGGGAAGTTACCTTTTCCACATTTTGGAGTCGCTGTAGAGAGGTTGTCTGGCCCTGTGAATCCATGGCGACGAGATATGATGCCAAGCTGACCCGATTACCAAACTTTACAATGGTTTGATTCTGATATACTAGTACCACGACGTCGTCCTTGAAGAAGAAGAAGAAGGAATGCTCGCTTTCTGCTATAGTGCTATTTGAGCTAGTTTGTACATAAGTGTTGTACATTAGCCCCTAAATTTACATAAAAAGTCCGTAACCCCGTTGAAAAATGCCACTTCCTCCATTCCACGAAAGATAAGACGGTTGATAATTTTACATAGATTAACAAATAATATGTAATTTTATTAGAGCATTAATTTTATAAGTGTTCATTTAATTTTAACATTCATGTCTAATTAATAATGTGAATAATTACCAATTAAATGAGTATAGAATGTGTCCATTAAAATTCTTTCCGGTTGATACGCCATGTGAATGGGCACATGGCCATAAATTGTAGAATTGAAATTGACACAACTCTTTTCCCTAAAATTTGTGTGTATTAAGATAGTTTAAGTTTGTTAATTAAACATGGACAAACATGACAATGAAAAATTAAATACATATCTCATATAGCAACTGAATTATCTTTTTGGGACGAATGAAAATGAAATACTAGACTATTTTTTTGGGACGGATAAAGCATACAACATTTATTTTTGGGTAGTTATATTCACACTACATATTTTAATAATCACACCACATATTAATTTTATTGAAAGTCCTTAGTGTTCTAAAATTATAATATTTACATTGATAATCTTTTAATCACATTTTTCATCTTCAATTTTTAACCGGTTAACACATTTGATATTTTAGACATCAATTTCTTTTAAAAAATTTTTAAGGTAGTGTAAAAATTTTATTTGCTCTCATCATATTTTAAATAAGGAAAAACAAAGAAAAAAATAAATAAAACAAAAACTCAACAAATTTATTTATTTATTTAAAAGTAGGCTAATATAAATTTTCAAAAGAAATCATCAATATTGGCATAAATAAAAAATTGATGATAAAAATATGAAACAAAAATATTTGGAATGTAATTATAACAATGCTTATATATTAAGGACTATCATTTCAGTTAAATAGTTGCGTAAATATAAAAATGTATAGCATTAATATGATTGGTCATTTGTTAAACTCCTTCTGTTCTAAAAAGATACTCCACTTATATCATATTAAGCATATATTTAATTTTTCATTTTCATATGTACTCCTAATTAATTATTATTATTCAACTACAGATCGTTTGAAAGTATTTAAAACAATTAATGTGACATAAGGGCGTATCTGAAAAAATAAGGTAAAATTTAATTTTTCAATTATATTAGCTTTCGTTTCTTAATCTATATTTTAATAACTATAGGATTACTTTTGTGGGATTAAGAGAGTACTATGTTCTAAAAGGTGTAATGCGTAGAAAAGCATCGAACTTAAGCCTTAAACTTAGGAGCTTAAGTGCACAAATACATGATAAAGCGCGACGGATGAGTGATAAAGTGTCGAGTCCTAGCATCGAGCATAAACGTCACCTAGACGACGCTTATACAAGCTTTTTAGAACGCATGCGTGTATAAATTTTATAGAGCTTACAAATAACATCTCTCGTTCTCTTTATTATTGTCTCAAATATATAGTTATGTTTTGTCATTTTACTAAAATAATCTTTACGTCTCGTTCTCTACAACATATTTTTCACTACCAAAAACCTTAACAATTCAAAGTTCAAATTCACACCAACCACATATTCCAATTTTGATCTTACGTACACTTGGCGAGTGATAATTGAATAATTTAAGTGTGGAACATTGTACGTTTGGCCGGGTACGTATGGTGGGTGATCATTACTCCCACATATTCCCACTTTTTCATAATTCCCTATAATCTTTCTCCACTTTTTCACCACACATTTCAAACAATAATCTCTTTTTAATTTTTATAGGAAAAGGTAAAATTCTAGTCGCAAAAAATAATAAAATTAACAATACCTGTTATCATTATTATTAAATCAAGGTATATTAGAAAAATCACTTGTAAAATTTACTTCTTTAATAACTTTTAATCCCTCTGAAAAGGTAAACAATACCATATGAGACGGGTAATAATAACTTGACAGGAGACTCCCAAAGTATATACAGGAATTATGAGATCTTGATTCTTATCAGTGTGGCATAAACCATTTGACCACAGAATCCATAGAAATCAAAATCACATCACAACGCACTTGCAATAACTGTATTTGACAGATATAAGCAGCCAATGCAAGCTATTGAAGAAAAACTTGTATGGTGTAAATTTCACTCAACAATGTTCGCTGTAAAAATCCCACTACATTTTGGAAAATTTGATTGTGCCAACATTTTTTCTTTAAAGGGAAAAAAAGGAAGAAAAAAAAAATCCGTTTCTTAGGACATGGAAACAATACATATTGCAATCACCCCAACAACGCAGAGCGTCAAATCAAATTAAAGTCCAGGTTTTGATGCTCGCATTTACTCAGTTCATGCATCTGTCGGTGTAATTGTCGTCGAAGAAGTTTGTGAGGCTAGAAATAGCATTTGACCTACGTTTTGCTTCAAAGCATAATTTCCCGATATTCCTGAAGAGTTTTGCCATTTGCATCTGTCTAATCTGTTCCAGAGTCGGATGCATTTTCCCCATCACCAGCATTCAAGCCTAAACTCAAGTCCAATGGGGTTTCGTTCAGATCTCTACATTCTACAGGATTTTCCTCGGGGCCCTGACACAGAGAAATGCAATTGAAATGTTCATATATGATGTGCATACAAACTCCACAAATAAACCATTAAATCTAGAGAGATTAATAAAATCAATTATCTAGAGAAGATGCTCAAAAAGGAAAAAACAGAAGGGAGAAGGCATCAGCACTGCTAGTTATTCAAGATTCAACTAGTACCTATTTCTGTACAAAAACATCACTTCCGGAAAAAAATGCTGAAAAACAAGACTTTGCAGCTAACGCAACAGATACGAAGAAAATCCAAATGAAGGAGCACTTATAAACATGAAATTTTCCAGAACTGCTGCCAATATCTTCAAGAAGGAAAAAATTCTGATAGTATTCAAAGAGCATTTGGAAAATTAGCAAGGAATCTTTTTGGCTAAGCTCAAAAAGTCTGCTAAGTCGGGTTGCAAATACATATAAATATTTTTATTGGTTAATTTTGAAACAGGTCACCATTTTTATTGGTTAAATCTGGTTGCAAAATGACACCTCTTTTAAAGAATAATGAAACATGCTCCAGGCCCTGTTCCTACCAAGTTTGGGGTTGGCTCAAAGACAAGGATAACCGTATCCTTTATGAGAGAAGTATACAGGAAATAGAGGATTGCCACTTATAAGTTCAATAATAGCTGAAGGAGGATCTATCAAGAAATCAACATCCATGAATAACCATTACCGAAAGTTAATACCTGAGGGTCATCCATCGGTACGTCATTAATATCAGGCTTTTCATCACGCACATCACTCTTTGGGGTTGCTTCCACTCCATTTTTATCAGTCTCAACAGGCTTAGCTTCATCCTCTAACTGTTCTGAGGAATCATTTGCTTGTTCTTCCAGCACAGCAATCTATATCAATCTCCAAAAACAGAGAATGAAACATGTATACTTAGTAGATTCTATGTACCTATCCTCTGCAAAATCACACTACAATAATACAATGCTAGAATTGATTCCGTGAAGCTTCTTAAAGAACACATATATTAGGAGTTTGTACAGAAGTACAGGTCTAATAATTCCCACTTGGTATATATTTTTTAACTAATAATACTTAAAGATTTTACTGTTCAACTGTAAAAAAATATATTGAGTAAAAGGAAATGTTGATGCCTTTGGATTCATATAATAATGACTCCCAAAAGCAAAAATTCCTCAAAGTGTAGTTAGTGTCAATGTATAAGGAAATTATGCAATCTCATCATTAGCTCCCAACTGCCTCTGTGCTAATTTAGCATCAAGATCAAACGGATCCAGTGGTTCATGAAAGATCAAACAGACAGTTAGGCAAAGAAAGATAACAGAAAACAGACCAATCTTGATGATGCAACTTTAAAAGTGAGGAATCGTGAATGATGACAAATCAAAGGAAATAAAAAATGAAGGGAAAACGAGTATGTTTAGGCCCAAAATTCACCTAATGACGTGAGACATTACACTGACCCGAACAAATATATTACACTGCAGGGTCTTCCATTCCTACAGCATCAAGTGGCATAGGCTTCAACATTAACTATTTATGTCAGTTCTCTTATCATTTATTCTTTCTTCTAGTTTTATTATCTCCCTGTTTTGTTTGAATGGTTCTGAGGTATGTAGCCAAAGTGACAAATGCATATGGGTAAAACCATTTTGCACATGTTAGCGAGAAATCAAATGTCCTTTTCTCTTAATGCTTGAAATGAAAAAACATAAATCAGATCCAAATTTAAAAAAAAAAATAAATAAAGGTGCATAAGTGCAACAGATCAAATAGTTGTTTCATTAGTTCAAAGAAACATGTTTTCATGCTCGGATCGATGAAATAAGGATTAAAGATAAAAAGATGAAGGAGGTTCATATGCTCAACAAAAGTCATACTTCTTTAGAGTGTTCAACAATTCCAAGGACAATGACTTCAGATCAAGACAATTGGGCAAAAGAGTGGCCTATTTAGGTTAAAGAAATTACAATACGCTATGGTGGTAAAAACGTGGCAGTTTCACTGCTTCATTTGACTTCATTTGAAATTGTTCATTTTCATTGAATAAGAAATTTATTATGATTGGAGTTATTTTCATGGAAAAAGTCAAATTCATGGAAAAAGTTCCATCTTTGTGCGTTTGATAGAAAAATGGAAATGGAATTTAAATTCCATGGTACAATCTTTTAAGCACATTTTGACACATGCTCCCAGGGAAACAATTTCCACCTCCCCCATAGATAAAATATTTTCCGTGGAAGTTGGAAAACATCTTCATCTTCTTTTCCATTTTTTAATATAAAACACACCCGTCTATTGTTGTTCTACGGAGAAATGTCCAGAATGGTCCACTTGCTAATACAAAGCACTAGGATAGATAGCCACACCGCATTTGCTTATAGTAAATGAAGAAAATTCCTTCCGTGCTTTTATGGAGATGTGAAAAAGAAAACATTTCGCTGGACATATTTTGTTATTTCAACTTAAGATGCATCCTTTACCAAAAAAAAAAAAAAAAAAAATTGCGTTGAAAAGACTGAAGAACAAAAGATAGAGATTAGGTGTTTCTGAATTCGAGCAGTAAAATTCAGTGAAAAACAAGGGTTCCCCAATGTGCATGAATCATGTACAAAGACAAGTGAAGATGCAGCTGTTCACACAAAACCATTATACTTTTGTATCGCTCATAGCCTCTAGATGCAGATATTTTATGCTTACAAGAATGCATAAAAGCAAAAAACTATGAAATTCTTAGCTTAAAACCACCATAAAGTCCACTTAGGCAAAAAAAATTATTCACTCACAAATTTGATATATTAGCAAGCTCTTCTAACACAAAAATTCTCAATTTTCAAACCGCGATTAATTATTTACATCTCATAGTTAAAGCTCCCAGAGAACAGTTACAAGAATATTGTGCTACAATCAAAGCCTAATAATATAACTATGTTTTGTCTTCAATTGCAATTCCATTGGCAGTCTCTTTACGTGAAATATATTACCGCAAAAGGAAATAAAAGGCAGCTTTCATCTTCAACTGACCCCACACAATTATGGGCAGAAGTCAGAAGAACTGTTTTTGCCTTGCCACACGCACACAAAATAAAACCTTCAACTACAGTCAATTTGCAATACCGTTAAATTCCCATCTCCCAGCTTCTCTAGTTTGAAGATCTTTCATGCCCCATTCACTCATTCCAGTTCAGGGGCCCAAAATCACGGCACCGTTAAAAAAGGGGAAAAAATTACCAATAATCCCCGATTTATTCGAATTTGAAGTTATAAGGCATCCATACCCAACCCATCGACCACAAGTCATACGATAGTGTAATCACACAGCTAAGGCAAATTAAATTTTAAAAAAAAAATGTTAAATCACAGAAAAGTACCGGAATGTAGTTATATTTACGCTTGCGTGGCTCTTCCACCACAACATCGTCTTCTTTATTGGATTCGTTAGATTCATTGTTCCCATCGCTGCCATTGTCTTTGTTTTGACTGGGCGTGATCGGAGTCCATTTGTAGAGTAATAGATGGGAAGCGCCATTAACGCCGCTAACTCTTCCGTTAGCCTCCGATTGATTCGAATTGGACGGCTGTACGTGGATCCACTTCTTCTTCCACTTCCGGACCGGTCCGGTGAAGACGGTGGCAGAAGCGTATCGAGCCGAGGACCGCCCGAACCTGGCCCCCACTCCCTCCATAATCCGAGACGAAATTTGCCGCGGATCTTGACGGCGATTTCAGCAATGGCGGTTGAGCCGGAATACTATGCAATGAATCTCGCCATGCGTGAATTCTGTAAGCGCCTTTGAGTTGGTAAAGATCAGGTGTCACGCGGTCTACCTACACTACAAAATAGACCAAAATAGTAGTAGCATCATAATAAATAATCTATATATTAATAATAAGAGAAGTTTGTCTGGTATAATTTTTCCCGTCAATGTTCTACCTTTATAAGAACTATGATGATGTCATTAATGACATCATCATCTTCAAAAAAAAAATTTTTTTATTTTTTCTTAAATTATCTTCTTCACCACATCTTTCTTTTCTTTTCCTTTTTGAAATTTATAATGTTTCACTCTGTCTTCTAATTTATATTAAAAATATTATATAAACATTTGACGTTTATCTTCCGATCTCATCAACAATTCTTGAATTAATTCTTTTCAAAAAAAATTCTCGAATTAACCTATTTTACATATCTTAAATATATGAAAAGCTAAATTTGACGAGTTATGGTTTGATTTTTTTGTTTGTTTTTTTTCCTGGGAAAGTAAATAGAGTTATATAAATTATACATTGTTATTTCGTAAAAATTAATTAATCATACTTATATTATATTTTGTGAAAATTTAATAGAAAATTGATTGCTAATTCTATATTATAATTTTTTTTAAAGTATAGTTATTTTAATATTTATTTTTTATTATATATAATTATGAATACGATCAGAATAAAACTTTCTTTCTTCAATAACCTCTCCAAAAAAAATTCTAAATTTAGCATTATACTGGGAAAATGATCTGGCGTCATTTTTCTTTTCTGCCCTAATTTTTTTTAATTTCTGTTATGTCTGTACAATGTACGAGGAGAAAAATCTAGTAATAATAATAATCTATATATTATATATATATATATATATTTATGATATTAACTAAGTAAAGGGTTAATTTTTCTCACCTAAAACTAGCATTATAAGGAAATTGGAAATCTGATGTCATGATGGTGTCAAATTGATGTAGTTGATGTCTCATTTATTTTTCTGTTTTTACTTTCGTTCACTCTAATAATAATCAGATAATACTAACTAAGCTTTGGGTTAATTTTTTAATTTTACATAGTAATTTTTAATAATTTATTTATCTACTTACCTTAAATCTTTTTTTTTCAAACTTTTAGAATTTTGTTTATTAAATATTTTAATTTTGTATAGTAATTTTTAATCATCTTTCAATTGTTGAGACAGAACTTTTGGCTTTTAGAGATGCTTTAGATTTCAATTAACTAAGTACATGTATCAACCAAATTCTTATTATCTCTTTCCTTGCATTTAACTGGGTAAGTACATGAATCAAATTCATAATTATATATATTTTTTATATTTGAATAATTAGAGCAACTTTCAGGCAGCTTAATCGGGTAAGTATACAAGCAGCTATATATATTACACACTTATATTTGCTCGTAATCGATCAATTAATATAGAATATTAATTTTGAAGTAGTTGCATATATTTTTCTTTTAGTTAATTTTAATTCGAGTGATCTGGTTGATAAACATATATTACTTTTTTTTATCGTTTAATTAATTGTTTGCTTTAGTTTGTTTTAAAGACCTATATGTGTTTCCCGTGCAACGCATGTGTAGATTAGCTAATAATAATAATAATAATTAAAATTTGCGTTCTACTAATTAAAATTTCTAACTATTTAACATTTATTATTTACATTGTTTATTATATTATTATATTGTCGAACACAACTATTTTTTTTACTTATTATATGGACCATAAATGTGCACAAATCACTTTTTTATTTTTTTTTAGACAAAGGGGATGAGGGGAGGGAGATTGTGGGATTCGAACCCGGGTAATCCTGATAAGGGGTTAGGCCCTTAACCAAGTGGGCTAACCCCTTGATCCCTTAACAAAAAAGTTTTTTTTTTAATTTTCTTTTAATTCACAGCCGAATGCTTACAATACACAAGTTTAAATTAATTATCGAATAATAACTATGTAATCAAGTACAAAAACTTAATTAATTATTTTTTAATTTTAATATTTTTTTTATTGTAAGAAATTGTTAAGTAAAAATCTTCTTCTTTCTTTTTCTTTTTTGATATAAGCTTTAAAATCTTACTAATTTCTATTATGTATAAATTAGTAAATGAGTTATATACTTTTTTTTTTTTTTTGAAAGGAAACTTGTAATTAATTATTATTCAAGAACTCTCCTTGCACAAAAGGACGAGCAAGGAGAGGAATACCATCATTCCAGAAACTTGAACTAAAATTAACACTAGCAAAAGTAGCAAGATTGTGGACTATCGCATTCCTATTTCTAGGAATATAATAGCAAGAGCCACAATCAATGGCAGAGCTAGACTTCGAGACATAGGTATGCACAAATTCTATTACAAGAAGCTTTTTTTTTTTTGAAAACAATTACAGGAAAAATTTAATACAACATGGTACTTTAAAAATTCTGGCATCTTTTTTTTTTTTTTTGGTGGAAAACAAAATTTCTAGTATCTTATTACAATAGATAATGCTAAATGTCCATCCATATCCGCCACATTGACTTTTGTGTGTGTGTGTGTGTATCACGATAAATTACAAAGAAAATGTCGTGAAACTATTGCGATAATGGGCAAGATGAGGTGAATTTTTAGCATTGTCCTATTATAATTATACATAACTTGACTTCACATATGCTTTGGTAACATTGTAAAACTATTACATCATTATTAAATAGTGTAAAAAATATCCTTCTATCAATGTACCCAATTAACAATAATTCAAAGTAATTTCAGTTTCTAAGTATTCTATATTTTGATTTTAATTTAATCAATTGAAAACTTATGTTTGTCAAAATAAATTCTAGAAAACTATACTTTTTAAATCCAGTTAACATAAACAGATAGTTATATTGAAACCGCTCATTTTATTAACCACATCACATTTTATTTTCTTCAAATGCCTTTAATCTTTACTAATTGTGATAATTAAATGGAACTTCTTTTATTGCTACTGGCCTTAATCTTCAAATAATTATCACATACTAGTTTCACTAACAGTTTGTACCTAGAATTTCATTTAAAAAAGGTTTTAAATATTTAAATTAAGTAAAATAATTATAAAATAAGAAAGGGATAACATGTATTCTCTTTATTTTAAATTAAATAAATAGAATTTTGAAAGGGAAAATGTCAATAGTGAAAAAATTGTTAACTAATATAAAGTTCAAAAAAAAAGGACTAAAAAGAAAAGGATATAGATATAAAAATAACAAAATTGAAATATAAGGACATTTAGTGTAATATTGATGTGGTGTGTTTATAGAAAAATAGTTGTGTGAATCTGTGATTATATTTTTCCAACACAAAAATTAACTAATTTTAAAGAAAAAGAAAAAAAATGGGAAATGACAATAAAGATTAAAGAAAAGAAAAACAAGGGACAAGGGTGCGTAGATCAAGACATTATTTAAATAGGGTGTGGTTACTTTGACTGTTGGTCAATAAAAGAAGTGAAGAGAAATAAATTCTTTTTTTTGGGAATCTGTGCCTCCTTCGTCTCCGTTCCTCCTCCAGCAACTTCTGCAAGTCTACCTGCACAACAATGGCGGAAACTTCACAAAAAAGAAAATTTTCTGAATTAAAGAAAAAAAAATTCTCAGATCTTCGGTATGCACGTGCATCCCTGTAGCTCCGCCCCTGGCCACAATTACTATCCAAAAGATGATCCCTCCCGGCGCATAAGGCTCACGTGCAAGGAGGCTTTGAGCCACTCGTAACGCATCTGTCTCAACTCTAGCAATCAACAAGTTATTATTCTTTGCAAAATAAGCCCCTCTCAGATTGCCATAGCTTCTGCTACCTCAACCTCCCAACTCCCATGAACACTAATCGAAAAAAGGCGCATGAACCACTCCCTCTGCATCCTTCACAACTACAGCGAGTCCCACCTACCTCTATTCCCTCCGTACTGCGTTTTAGAAGACTAACATCTCCCTTCTGCCCGTCCGGTTACACCAATCTAGGCTCGGTCTCTGGGTTTTTGGCGCCTGAATACTCCTCATTTGGACCCGCTGTAATTCCTCCAACTGTATCAAGATTGAGTCTTTGACAAACTCAACATTCAAGGCCCTTCCTAACTTTTCAAATCTTCCATAGTGTCATACAAATTATTTCTAATGTATCTTTTGGGATACGATGTGCCAAAGAGATGAGATATTCCCCGACTTCCAGTTCTAAACCCTGCCCTAAACCACCTTTTATCTCATCCCATAAACCCAACGTTTTCCATAATTGGGTGACCCAATCACAAGGTAGAAAAATATATATATATATATATATGTTCTTCTGACTGTCATCCCCTACACCGAAGACACTGATTTCGCTCCTCAATGTGGTGCCTACGAAGATTAGCACTCGTTGGGATTGCATGACAAGTGATTTCGCTCCTCTAGGCGGAACCGCAAGCAAGTTACCAGACGAATTTTCATCACTGCTCTCGACTATCGCTGTTGCCAACCTTAACCCCAGGCCGCCTTTCCATCATTAGATGATATCCGCTATGCACTATATAATTCCCAGTAGCCGAATAATGCCATATCAGTCTGTCATCATGTCCCCATATGCCCAGTGGGATTTGAAGTATCCGATTCACATCCACCAGCTAGAAAATATCGTGGAGAACGACATTATTCATAATTTCCTTTCCCGCTTTTGAAAAGAAGCTCCTCTTCCAGCTTCGAATTTTATTCCAAATCTTCTCTTTAATTAAGCCGAATGTATGTCGCTTCGACCTCTCAACCATGGACGGTAACCCCAGATATTTTTCATGCCTTCTAGTAACATCAATTCCCAAAGTCTCTCCAATTTCCCTTCTAGCTTCGGCTCTTACATTGGAGGAGAAAGTGATGTTGTTTTGTCCATGTTCACTTTCTGCCCCAATGTCCTGCCATAGATATCCAGAATATTCAAGATGCAATTTACATCACTCCCTCTTGCCCTTGTGAGTAAAAGGGGAATCATCAGTAAAAAAAACAGATGGCTAGTACTTGGTCCATTCTTCGAACATTTCAGCCCATGTATATCATCTCTAGCTTCCGCCCTTGCAATTAAAGAAGAAAATGCCTCCACACATAGGATGAACAAATAGGATGATAGTGAGCACCCTTGTTGCAACCCACGAGTAGGAACCACTCTGCCTTGATAACTTCCGTTCAGGGGAAAGGTATATTCTGGCATTGAGATACAATCATAAACAGCCCGCACCCAGCTCCAGGGAAACCCAGATGTTGCATGATTGTACTAATAAAGTTCAACTCCACACGATCATATGCTTTACTCATGTCGAGTTTAAGGCCTAGAAAACCGCTGCTCACGTTATTCTTCCTTCCTATAGAGTATAATACTTCAAAGGCTATCAAAGCGTTATCCGTGATATGTCTCCCCAAGTACAAAAGCACTCTGATTCTCAGATATCAATGAAGAGAGTACCTACTTAAGCCTATTTGCCAAATACTTTACAATTTTGTATAGCACATTACAGGGAGAAATATGCCTATAATTTGTAATACCTTCAGGGGAATTTTTTTGGGGGGATACGTACAATAGTAGTTTTATTAATTGTTCTAACAGAAGCACCATCATTAAGAACAGCAAGACAAGCCAGAGAAATAAGACCTTTTAGTTCCTCCTCACGCGTCTGAAAGAACAACGCATTGTAGCTGTCAACTCTTGGAGCTTTGCATGGCCCTATATAGTATCACGCCTCCGTTACCTCTTCCCCTGTAAATGGAGCAGAGAGAACCTGAATTCTGTCCACAGACAACCGCTATCAAACCTTCATCCCCCTCGATCCACTGTCCTTCAAGCATCTAATGGTATTCTTCCGTTTTCTATCTGTGGCACGAGAATGAAAAAATGTTGTATTATTATCTCCATCTTTCAACCATTCAATTATTGCCCCTTGTTTCCAATGACTTTCTTCCAACCTCTGTAAATGTTCCAATTAAAATTCCAACTCTTGAATCTCCTCCATAAAATCACCTAAATTTTCTTACTAAGTAATGTATCGTGCCGCTTTTCCAAATCCCTAATAATCCTCCTCCACTGTTTAAACTTCAAATTACTCCAACTCTTCAGTGCCTCCGTGCACTGCAACAATTTTTGTTGGATTACCCTAAAATGGCTTTCCACACACCGCCCTATCGGCCAAAACCCTAAAAATTCAGCCACCACATCATGGTATTCCTCTTGCCTTATCCAGTACGGTTCAAACCGAAAAGGGCGTGGTTTATTCCTCTTTTCATGAACCGATCGCCCAAGGCAAAGAAAGATCGGCCTATGGTCTAATCTTGAGTATGCTAAATTTTCAAGAAAAGCACATGGATATAATTCTCGCCACTCCCCATTAAAGATAGCTCTATCAAATCGGGCCTGAATATTCTCCTCCCGTCCTCGACCGTTGCTCCATGTCATAATCGGCCCTCTATACCCCAAATCCGTGAGTTCGCAATCCTCCACCACTATTCGAAATTTCTCCATATACACTAAGGGTCTCAAGTCATTCCCTAATATCTCCTACAACAAGAGTCTCGTTGAAATCCCCATAGCACACGCCACGGCCAATTACCATTGCCATACAACCTTCTTAGTAATGTCCATGATGCATCTCTTTTTGCCATCGCAAGATTCCCATAAACTCTTCCGATCTATATCCAAACCGGAGATCCACCCACCTGAACTAATGCATCAATATGTCCCATGGAAAAATATTTAATCTGAATGTCCCAATCATCCTTCCATAATAGCATCAAAACCCCACTTCTTCCTTGACAATCAATAATAAAATTTGACGGAAAACCCAAAACAATTCGGATATGTTCTGCCGTAACTTTCATTAGCCTACTTTCGAACAAAAAAAATAGGCCAGAGAAACGTTAAGGATCACACTCCGTACCACAGACAATGTACGGGGATTCCCCAGTCCCTGTACATTTCAGCTTAAACAACTCATTGCGTACAGCGGCCCTTATCCTCAGGGCTCGCAGTTTTGTTATTATTTGACTCCATTGCATTCTCCACTCGAGCAAAAACCAATCTCCCTCTTTTCCCTCCTCCACCCGTACCTGTAGGCGATGCCGGGAGCTTCCGCTTTTCAAGTGGGCTGCATGTTCTTCTAGCCTTAACACGTGTTTTTTGTATCTTAATAGGTGTTTTTTGTATCCTCTCATATTTGAATTTTAATTTTTGCCTTTCTTACTAATAAATTTTTTCCTAAATACAGGATTGGAAATCATAAAGACGCTTTGGTATTTATTGTAACTTTGAGTCATGTACTTTGTTAAAATCACTACCAAATTTTATGAGTTATTATGTTATACGTATGGAAAATTAATGGAGAAGAAACTTATAGTATTTTGTATATTGCACATGGTGAAGTTCTAGGCTTTTGAATAAAAGTAAAATGAATATATCAGTAATTCTTCAATTTTCGTATTTTGTACTTTTCTTGATTTTTTTTCATTTTTAATGAATGTTTCATGGATATTGACTATATACGCTTGTATATGTTACCATTAAATTTATTATTGTTGTTAGTTTTCTTGTGCAACGTACATGTGATAATTCTAGTAGTAGTAATAATAATAACAACAACAAAAACAACAACAACTAGTCTACCTCTGTTTCTTCATAGTGAATCCGACTGTAAGTTTTTGTTAGAGATTGAAAGGAAAAGTTAATTTAAAAATGATTGAAGGAGTAATGGAGAAGATGAAGGAGAAAGTGAGGTACAAACATATATTCATTATTTTGGGCTAACTGGGGGAGAAACACTGACTTTAGTGATTATATATTATTATTTTTTGTGAACAATGTATATTTTTTTCCGTCTAACAGAACATAATGCGTGCACATAAGCACAAAAACATCACAAGCTACTTAACAAAAATATGGTAATTTGTTTAGATGCGAAATTATAGAGTATTATGATTTTATTAATTGTATCATCACATCACCATATTTTTTAAAGCAAAAGTTGGGTCATTTTATTAAAACTAAGAAAGAAAAAGAACAAGGATACAGGCCCAATCGATGGGCTAGGACAGACGCCAGTCCATGGACAATGGGCAACACAATATTTTAGGCTGCTGGGTAATGTTTGATGAAAAATATTAGGCTTTAGATAAAAACCACTACTATTGATAAGGTTTTAAAGGATACTTTATGAGTAATTATATTAATACTACAGATTTTGTTTATAACACCACACTTTTAATTTTACTAAAATGGTTATGTCTTAAAATGACAAAAATAACCTTCACTTTAAGAGTCAAATTTTCTTTGTCTTTGCTTTCATTTTAATGCACACTACGGTTTTCCTAACCCTAATTTAATTAAATAGTCCTTTTTTCACGGAATTTGGGCATCAAAATTTGAAAAATTAACAAGAAAGGGAGAAAATATATATGTACGTTAACACGATAAAAACTTGAACTCGAAGTTGAATATAATAGAGAAACTAGTTTTTCCACCCGTGCGATGCGCAGGAAGCAACAACTCATTAAGAATATAATGATGGGGTAATAACTCATTATTGAAATGGAATAATTTAAGTAATATATTCTGATGAAGTAAAATATACTGGAATACATAAACGTTAAAAAAAAGTTATCAACAGGCCATATTGTTATAAATCATATATGGAAAAAATTCAATTAAATTTATTTTATAACATTGTCCACTAAAAATAAAATTCTTTAAACTCAAACGATGTTTGGAAATAGCTTATTCAGAAATGAAAATATTTTTGTATAAAAAAATAATAACGCACATTCCAAGCATATATATCATGGAGAGAAATAGCATCAAAATCTACAATACAAATTTTCTCAGAAAATTTGATTTTTCCTATAAAGTCATATAGGGATTGATACATGGAGCCTGACGACCAATGAAAAAGGCCAACTCATGAAAACACATGTAATTTCATACATGTGGCTCTTTTTCATTGGTTATAAGGCTTCTTAATGGAGCCTCATATGGCTCTGTAGAAAAAAAAAACCGGTACGGTAAAAAACCTAAGCAAAATAATTAAAAAAGTAACTAAAAAACTAAAAAACAAAATACATATGAGGTGTGAACGAAAATATCAATAGCAGATATATGTAAATCTTACAATTGTAGAATAGAAATTAAGATTTAATCCTTTTCAGTTAGGTAAACATATTAAAAGAGTACAATTCATTTTAGATATAGTCTCCAAGAGACTCGATACAAAGCTGTCGAGAAACATAACAATCCATGACATACCCAAGTGATTCAACATCCTATTGATTAAATCTTCCTTCTTCTCAAGCAAAGGAAGGCCATTTGCAGTAAGGGTAGTTCTTCAGTTGTCGGCCTTCAACTTTCCATTATCTTCATATTAGAACAAACTTATAAGCAGATTCTTCTATTGCCTAATTAGGAATTGCTTTTAGTGATATTGAGGGTGCTTGGTTTTCACACATACCTGTTAATTAACCAAGTTAAAAAAAAAAAAAAAAGATGATGTAAAAATCATAAAATCTACTACAAAACAATATCATTATTATGTTTTTTAATACTTCCATTCTCCCCATTTTTCAAATTATCCACATTGCCATGAAATCCAATATCAATGGACGGTAATGAAATCGAAATGACTAGAAATCCAAATATTTTTTATTCAAAGAAAATAAATCCAAATATTTAAATTAATTACAACAATGCTACTAACATATTAGAAATAAAAATGAAAAATTTACCACATATTGTACCAAAAACAAAAATTGGATCCAAATGATTGTAGTGCCCGGAACTTTATTCAACAAACTTCATCCGACAATTTGCAAAACATGTACCCATCACTCATTAGCCTAAATGGCTACATTTAATACCGTCATGCAAAGATTGTTCCCCCAAAAATTTTTTTTTACCTGTTGCAAGATAATACAACCAATTCTAAGAATTTCTATCTTTAAAGAGCCAACGAAAATGAGAATTTACCAATTCTAACAGTTGACTTTAATTTGGTTGACAAATATTATTGCGTTTTGAAGTAATTCTCCTTGCTTGGCTGACAAATATTTATCAACTGGGGCATAATAGAGAAAATTACACAAATAAAAACATATCTCCACTATTCTAATTTCAGAAACATACTTATATGTCTTATTATAATATAACCTCACATGTCTATGCTTTTCCTCTCAGACAACCAAAATTTAATTTTATCCACATGCAAGAACACTAATGTGCAAATCATAATAACCTAAATAACCAGGGACGAACCCAGGATTTTGCATTGGTCCGAGTTGGATTTAGAGGAAAAAAAACTGGGGGTTGGAATGGGAGAGCTCTATTTTCTGGGGGTGCCCCCGAAATTTTTTTTTATACCATAAATTGTTGAAAATGAAATTGCACTAGAAACGTCAGAATACATAAAAATTAAAAAAAAAAAAAATTGACACAGTCTCCTTTGTAAATTAGCTTAAACTAAACTTGAAATATAATAATATTCCCCTCAAATACACAAATCACGAGCATATATAATAACCTTAACCACCATTATTCTTGTAAATTCCCCAATTTATTCTTGCAATTATTGAAAATTAGTAAAAGCCCGACGTCTGAGTGCTCGATTATCCGACAAAGAGAAAAGAAAAGAAAGAAGAAGACGTAAAACTTACTGTCTTAAGGTTGAGCTGCTTACTGATGTGGAACTTCAAACGAAATTGCAATAATAATTTTTTTGGATTTAATAAGGAGACTGCTTCCTTTGGGGGAATAAGGAGACGGCTTCCTTTCACATTGGATTTAATTTTGGTATTGCCATATTGGGCTAACTAAAGATTTTTTTTTTTTTTTTTAATGAAAGGCTAACTTTAAAAAAAAAAAAAAATAGAGTTTGGGCTGGACCGAGCTACAGCTCGGTTAATTAATGGGTCCGTCACTACAAGTAACAAATATGCAACAATGAGCAATTATAGCTAAGTAAGAAAAAAAAGGGCCTGGAAAGGGTAAAAAGAACAAATGTGAACCTGATCATAGTTGAGTTTTTCTTCCAAGTTGTCCAAATTACTCCTGACAGAAGGAACCTCGAAAGTACACCAAGGGCGCCTCAAAGTTTCCCAAGCCTCTGTTGTCATGGAATGTGGCTCATAACTATAGTATGACCTAATATTGAGCTCGGATATTCCATCAGGTGAAAAATATGCCATCTAAAGGCTCAAAGATCTAAACATCTAGAAGGGGAATGTAGAGACAATCTCATAGGAATATGAGGAAGGGACCTTTTATCAAGTCCTTGTTATTTATCCATATTTAAATTTCTAGGCCTATCAGTAACCTTAAAAAAAAAAAAAAAAATTAAAACAAATTACTTGAAGAATCCACATTTTTATGCCACCATTCCAAGACATATCTGTTGAAAGCAGAGACATTGTTTCAGTTTTCAATTGTCAAAAAGGAAAGATGATTGAGTGCATAATTATATATGAGCCCAAGAACCTACAACAATTTCTGTGATAAATTTCTTAGATAATGAATTGTGAAAAAGCTTGCCAAATTGAAATGGCAAAGAACTTCAAATAATTATTCTGCCTAACCTATAGCCAAATTTAAACAATAAAATGTAATAATCAAATAAACAGGTCCACATTAAGCAAAATAATTATTATGCACATCTATATTAAATGACTGTATATAATATTAGACTGTTAAACAACTGTGTATGCATCTATGAAGTCCAGCAATGCAGAAAAAAGAGTACAAAAAGAAAGTAAAAAATCCATAGAATGAGTTAAAAAAGTAGGGTAAAAAAACGTGAGAATGAGAAAGCGATAGAAGTATCCACTTACCATTAATTTCCACCAACCTGATCACCACAAAATGAAAAGAAAATTAATTGAAGTGCTCTAACGGTGTTAATCAAGAACTGAAGTCCATAGCGAAACAATAATATTCTGTAAAGGTAGTTGTTCACGCTTGTTATAATTACACGCACAATTGTCTCATTTGTCCCATTAAAACCTCCGTTAAACATGAATTATACTTAATTCAAGACAGAAGAAACGATAAATTATCAATTTTTTTGCTTTTTTTTTTAAAAAAATATGAATTGGTGCATGAAATCAGAAAGGTGAAAAACCCTTCCTATCTCGGACACTATTCAAATTGGGGGATCAAAATATCCTCTGTCCATCACAGGCTTGAAATCAAAATGGATAATCACAAACCCACTCGAAAACATCTTGAATCAAGCAAAGATAAGCCGTAATCGCATAAAAAGCCAAGAAATTCGAAAGGGAAGAACCCCACTCTCGACACAAAATTCTCCTGTAAAAGACACAATATGATTGACTGGAGAGAGAAACGGAGTTGCAATAACAAACGACTTTAGAAAAGGTCCATAACCACAGGATTGTACCTCATAAGTGCAAAAAGTCGAAAATATCCTCAGTTTTACAAATTGGAAGGTAAAAGTGTGGTACAATGGTACCACAACTAATCTCCTTTAATATATATGTAAATGTAGATGTAGATTACAATTATAAAATTGGTATCTTCCTCATTTTAATTTAGTATAAGAACTCTATCTATAAAACTTTAAACAGAAATTAGATATTACGATCGAATCTATCTCTTGATTGGAATTTGAAATATATTTCATCAGTCCTTTGTACAAAGATTCAAACCCGAAAGATGCCTACAAAACTTGAATAAATCAATTATGAGAAATCCTTGCTTTAAGGTTTGCAGTGGGGGATTCGCCGGTGAGGTAGGGATTAGCGGTGCTGTAAACATAAATATTCCTTCGAATTGATTACCACTAATCAAGTTAAAAATTGGAATTGGATGACATATATGTGGGTGGGGTTAGGAATAGGTTTTGAGGGGAATTGTATTCCTACCACAATAATTTATTATCACACCACGTTTTTTATTCATTTAAATATCTCTAAAGAAATTTACACTAGTAACCTCCTCTTTAAACTCTTTTGTTTTTTCTATTTAAAATGTATTTATTTTTCCCCTTACACCATAATCAAAAATTCGAACAGCTTATCCACCCCTGTCGACAGCAGATTACGCGAATTGGGAAGTAACTCAATTTGATTATTATGGTGACTCTCTCTCTCTCTCTCTCTCTCCATCCAAATTCAAGATGTCAAGATATGCCAAATAAATTAAACTCGGTTGCTTATCCACTATTGTTAACGACCAAATACATGAATTACTTTCTGCCTTTGTAACTCAATTTGATTCCTTCAATTCAAGACATAAGTGTATGGTGATATTATACATCATTCTTTGTTTTCCTTCTTAAATTCAAGAAATTAGTATATGCTACAATTCAATTTGTCTCGCTTAATTGTTGCTTTCATCTCGCAAGAACTCCAATTGTTGGAAATTAGTGGAGTGAGATGGATTGGGCTATTGAATCAGGGGCGGAGGTGAGGTAGATGGAAGAGAGATGTGGCATGTGGCGGGAGGAGAGAAAAATTCATATATGAAAACATGTTTTGTTTATTATTTTTTATTTTTAAAATGAGGGTTGCAAATGTAACTTTATTGTGGTGCAATAATAAAAATAATAAATTAAGTGTGGTGGGTATAAAATATAGTGTAAGAATAAATAATTGTGGTGAGAATATAATTCCTCTTTATTTTGAGAGTTCCACTTTGAATATATTTTTATGGTGAATGATAATTGTGGTGTACAATTCATTTTTTTTTTTCACGTTGAATTTTTTGCCTAATTGGGTAAGGTTAACATTGTCAAACAAATGTGGTGTATTATTCAATTGTGTTTTATTTGGTAGTGTATTTATAAATGTGGTGTAGTAAATAAAATTAGTGTTAATATAATGATCATACCTTATGTATAAAATTAATTGTAAAAAGTGTCTTTTTTTTATTGTAAAACTACCGTAAACCAAAATTTTCTATTAAATTCAATTACTAAGACTACCCATGTGGGGTTTGTCTACATTTTATATGTAGTTTATTATCTACTGTATAAGAATTTGTATTATTGCTTTCTTGTAGTCCTGTATAGGGGTATTGTTGATTTCGGTACACTGTGTTTCAGAAGAATATATCTATATGCACTTGTAATATCATGATGTGGATTGTAATTGTACTTAAAAAAAAAAAGACTACCACTATTTAATAATAAGTAGTCGCACGGCCACCAACTATTGTCGACGTCGCCGCCACCACCAACTGCCAAAGTCTGGCCGCCGACAACCGCCGCCGCTGCCACTTAGCAAAAAAAAAAAAATGGAAAAATCACCAAAAATATGTTCACAAAATTTGGGAAAAAAATTTGATAAAAAAGTTTAATTTTTTCACTCAAAAAACAATGTTACCATAAAAACAACCACAAAAACGTTGTGATAACAAGTCATTCATAACAAACAAAAATTGCAAGGAGACATGAAAATCTGACATTAATAAGTAACATTGGATGTGTAGTACAATTTCATTGGATTATTGAAAAACATCCATGTAATTACCACTAACAAATCGAGGAAAAATATGGTAACAATGTGCTTCTAGTAAAGAGAAATACTATAATTATGGTAACATTCACATGTTTTGTGGTACCAACAACACGAAGGAAAAAAAAAAAAAGAAAAAAAACAATAATAGTGTGTTACCACCCAAAAAAAAAAGGAAAAAGCCAAAATCACCGGTGACTGGTGACAGAAATATGGTAACAAATTCACTCAAGTAACAAATCACGGTAACAAATCCAAAGTAATGTTAACAATTCAATAACCCTTCCACCTCAGCCACGGTCCCGTCGGGAGACTAAGTTATTGCTCGACTTTCGGTTGTTAACCTCAAAATCCATGGTAACGATCTAGCAAAAATTCTTGGTGAAAAAAAAATCCAAAACTAGATGTTAAGACTAAATTAGTCAAGTAATCAACCCCACATCCACCATCTCTTCCACCGCAACCATAGTATACACGGGATCAAAGTAAGTTTAGTTTCTGTTGTTGGTGCGATGATCCTTCTATTGGGAAAATTAGACCCGAATATATGACTTCGGATCAATCTAAAATCTTTGCCTTCATATGAGATATGTGAAGTAAACAGGAGAAATAAATAATAACACAAGATTTACGTGGAAAACTACAACACTGGATAAAAACCATGGGGCGTTAATGATATTCCACTATATGAAAAATCATTACAATCATATAAAGTCTCACACACAAACCTCGATTACAATCCCGACAACACCCACTATGTTTTATCATACTCGACTAACCTTCTCTTTGATAAACTTCAAAGAAAACCCTCAAGTGCTATGCCTAGAGTTTTCTCACTTTAGTGTTCAAAATTTCTCTTGGAATTGTAATACATACAAATGTTAAACAAGCTCTACATATGTATAGCTGTTCATGGCGGTTTGGACTAAAGGCTTCAAAAGTTGGTCAAAGTTTACAACTTAATTCCAATTTGATTTCATGAAGATCCAGCTCAATTCCAGTCGTGAGCTTCCACCACCATGCATGCAAATACAACTTGCCAATTTCCAGCCATAATCCAACCATTACATAGCTAAGCAATCTTATTAATTAGATAATTACTTAATCAACTTGCTTTCTTCATCTTTCACCGCCATGTAAGTCTAGTAAATTTCAATTTGAATTCTTGGCCAAATGTAACATCTTGCTCCGAGCTTGCAAAGCTAGCTAATTGACAACTAATTATTCATTATTTTATTTAGCCAATGCTCAACAATCTCTATCTTGACTAAATAAAATAATCAACATAGCTTCTGTTATACAAGATCGTTTTTACCAACGATCACATGCAATTCTCAACACAGAGAATTAATATACTTTTATAATTCTCAACATAGAGAATTATCATATTCCTCCATAAAGAGATTACCACTTAGAATTAATTACCAATTCTAAGAATTTCACCTAGGCACATGTCGAAAAATTCGTGCTGAAATTTATTGTGCAATCTCCTTGCTTTGCTTTCCTGGAGATTCCTAAACCATCGACATCCTTTCCACTGCACACCTTGTATCACCGCAAAGCCAATGCCCGTGTGCAAATTGTGGACCTGACAGCAGTAATATCCTCTTTCATGTCAAACTTGTTGGCCAAAGATATGTCAAAAGGATAAACATATTTTTTTTCAAAGAATATTCATGTCTCTCATGGAGAAAAGAGACAACACTGTTAACAACAAAAAATCAGCATCTTCATCTAGTGATTTCGAGCAATAGTCGAACTTGCACTTTCCAAACTTGTTCTCTAAAATAAACATATCCTTTTCAAAGGATATTGTCTCCCTTGACTAGAAAAACACACACCATCTTCACTGGTGCTAGAAATAGGGCTTGGTTTGCCTTTCAAAGTCTTGTGTAATCTTGCTTGAATCAACAAATCCTTGACTTGTACTTGCCACAAACTAAAGTTGATTCAGCTGTCAAATTTCTCCACCTCGAACTTAGAAGTTGACATCTTTACTCCGCGATCTCAGTGTGATAAAGTAGATACCAAACTCCACCGCAATGAAGGACTTTACTCTGATACCACTTGCTGGGAAAATTAGACCCGAATATAACTTCGAATCAACTCAAAATCTTTGCCTTCGTATGAGATATGTCAAGTAAACAGAAGAAACAAATAATAATACAAGATTTATGTTAAAAACTCCAAAACTGGAGAAAAACCATGAGGCGTTAAAAATATTCCACTATATGAAAAATTATTACAATCATATAGAATCTCACACCTAAACTTCGATTACAATCCTGACAACACCCACTAGATTTTACCACACTCGACTAACATTCTCTTTGATAAACCTCAAAGAAAACTCTCAAGTGCTACACCTAGAATTTCCTTACTTTGGTGTTCAAAATTTCTCTTGGAATTGCAATACATACAAATGAAAAACAAACTCTAAATATTTATAGTTGTTCATGGCGGTTTGGACTAAATGCTTCAAAAGTTTATCAAAGTTTACAACTCAATTCCAATTTGATTTCTTGAGGATCCAGCTCAATTCCAGCCGTGACCTTCCACCGCCATGCATGCAAATAAAACTTGCAAATTTCCAGTCATAATCCAACCATTACACAGCTAAGCAATCTTATTATTTAGATAATTACTTAATCAACTTGCTTTCTTCATCTTTCACCGCCTTGCAAGTCTAGTAAAATTCAATTTGAATTCTTGGCCAAATGTTACAGCTTGCTCCGAGCTTGCAAAGCTAACCAATTGATAACTAATTATCCATTATTTTATTTAGCCAATACTCAACACCTTCTAACTCGGTATTCATATGGGGATATGTACAATTGCAAGGAGCCCAAGTGAACCAAATATTGTACTCACATATTCGTGTGATGAGCATCTAAGGATGTGGGATATCAGATCAATATCATATCCTATAAGTGATACCTCAATCTGTGTGGGTGGAGGGGTTTGGAGAATTAAGCACCATCCATTTATACTATGCACAATGTATTTGCGCTTGTCAAAGTTAAAGGAGGCCACGTCGAAGTAATGACACATATAAAAACGCTACTACCACATGGAGTTGCGATCGGAGGGAAAGTGGTTGTTGGCGGCAAACGGAGGGGATGTGGTGGCGGCTGCGGTGTTAGATGGAGAAACCCTAATCTAAATGAACCCTAAGAAATTTAATGAAGTATATTATATATAGATAAATTAATAATAATAATAGTAAACATTTAATCATTATAAAAAAATAAACAAATAAATATTCAAGAAAAGTATATCTACAAACCAAAATTGTATAATCGCAATTAGTTTCAATTTAAGGTGTAAAATAAAGTGCACAATTAAAAAAAGTATTTATTCTCTAATTATCTCAAAATACAATTTGTACATATAAAGTGTACAAAATTTGTACACACTCATATATCTATAATATATTAAAAGGCTGGATAGGGAAACTTTTGATTACCTTTTATCACCCATTCATATTTGTTGAAAGTCTAATTTAATCATAATAACTAAATTATATAAATAAATACAATTATTATACATTTATTTTGCTTAAAAAAATATTATACATTTATTTTAATAGTAATAAAAAAATCTAAGAATTCCAAAAGCCATAAGTTTTTTCATTTACCGTTATTTATTGTTTGACTTTTCATTTCTCAACCCCTAAAGTGCTTGTTATTGAATGAAAGGTCTAATATAAACTTAATAAATAAATAAATAAATAGAATCTATATAAAACATATACAATAGTCACATATTTAAAATATAATTATTATAATATTAATAATAAATTATTAAAAATAAAGATGGGGAAAGCATAAAATCCAATCAGTCATTTTAGTTACGTGTTAAAAGTATTGAACGTATCCCATATTTATCGATCATTATAGACTTAGGGATGGGCACAGGACTCGGAAACCCAAAAAATCGACCCAACTCAGGTCGAGTTAGGTCAGGTAATTTGGCTTGTGGGCCAGTCAACGGGTTCGAGGAAGTTAACCTAACTCGCCTTGAGTCGGGTTACGAGTTGGTGTATCTCAACCCGTAAAACCCGAATTACCCGACCCGTTAGAACTTGACAACTTTTTTTTTTAATAAAAGAAATTGTATATCATGATCTAACTATGGTCCCATCCCAAACTAAAAGTGTAATTGCAATACAAAAACCTTCCTAGCCTCAAATCTCACCTTCATACGCACGCGCACACACACATATACATAGAGAGAGAGAGAGAGAGAGAGAGAACTCTCTTCTTCTTTCTCTCGAAATAGTTACCCTACCATACTTCAATAGTCGCCGCCGCCGCTAGTTTGCCACAAGACTGACTCAATTAACTCCCCTTCCATTCTCAAACTCGACGACCTGATTGCTCGTATAAGTCATTCTTTTTTATTTTTACCTCTGAAATTTACTACCCATAAACCAATGGAAAATATTAAGAGGCTGACTCTTATTTGAATATCTACAATTCTTTTCATATTATTGTAGTTGTGGGCAATGGAAATGTTGGAATATTGTGAATCTGATTATGAATTTGTGGAAGGACTTTTTCTTTTCTTTTTTTTAGGCCCATTTTTTGTAGCAAGTTTTTTTGGAGGATGGGGCATTTTTTAAGCTTAAACACAACTGTTGGGAAAAATTAAAATGGGCTCGAATTTGAGCTTGTTTGCCAAACCGCCAAACTGACCCAATCCGAGTTGACTCACTCGAGTTGAGTCAGGTTTTCAAATTGAATAGAAAACTTCCAACCCAATCTGTCCAACCCGATGCCCAACTCTAATTATAATTACAGCTTTAAGAAAATATATATATATATATATATAATAGCACAGTTGTCTGGTGTAAATGTAAAATTTTTTAGCACAATCTGTTGATTTTCCAGCCTAAAGCTCTATCTGGCACCATTACTTATAATATCATACCACACTGGTTGTCACATTTCATAAAAAAATTAGGTAAATGATTAAACTCATGATCTACATGTGAAGAAGTAACTTTTAAATAATTGGGCCAACCCTTTTTTTTGTTAACAATTTTCATTTGCATATTATTATTCTCGCTTGTTTTCACTTAAAAAAATTATTAATCACATAAAGCCCTAATCAGCCCCCTATGTCTCTTCCGATCTCACAAGAAAAAAACCCGAATCAATCCATTTTAATTTTTCTAATAAAAGCTGCAAGAATCTAAAAGAAAATTTTCCTTTACTTTGTACAAAAATAAATCGCTAGCAACTATTATCCCAATTAATAAGACAGTTTTTTAATAACTTCTTAAGTCATTTTTCTGCAACATCTTTAAATTCATAAACTTACGAAATTAGATTTAAGGAAGAAATAAAGAATCAATTTAATTAAAGTTATAATTTCATACAAAAATCTCAAAATTGACAATTTTGCTCCTATTCACGGCTTATATCACTGTGCTGGTTGAAAGGAATACAGGATAGGATTGTCCAACGAAGACGTAGAAATGCTTTAACCATTATATTTAATTGAAAACTGAGAAAATAATTGCTTTTAGGCATAAAATTTTTGAGTGTTTTAAAGCCAAAAGCAAAATGCATTCCCCAATCGAGTCAAATTCCTGTATAAATATGAATGTGAATATTTTTCTTTCTCTTTTGTTTGAATATTAATTAACTTCCTCTAACGTGGATTCGCCCAATAGAGAAGAAAAATATAATTTTGTATTGCTATCTTCAAGTTCATATTCTCCAGACTTAAAAATTCCTACAAAAATCACGCTTTGTCTTTTGTCAAGAGTTACGGAATTAATAAATTGTAGTGTGCAAAATCTTTATTCCTTCTATTATTATCTAACTAAATTAAATTTTCAAGAGGTCTGGGAGACATTTGAAAAATAGTTAGTGATGTAGTTATAAAAATTATTTTCAATTGTGGTGTGAGGAAGAAAAAAAAATGTAGTGATAATATAATTACTCATACTTGAATTGAGAATTGAGTTAGTAATGACCATCGGTTGAACTAGAAACTCATTAGCCTAGTACAGTTACCAGGTCAATGACCGAGTTTTTTTTGAAATAACAAAGATTTTATTAATTCACGTTTGCTCCCAAAATGGGAGCAAGTAAACGAGGAATACAATCAATCCAATTGAAAAAAATAGGAGAAGTAAGTGCGAAATGAGCAAGTACATGAGCCAATTGATTTTCTGCTCTAGGAATATATTGATATGAACTGCACTCAAGTTGGTTCAATAGAGATTGAAGATGTCCACAAAGATTCGTCAACGCACCCATTGTTGCTAGCCTCGTAACCCCCCGAACGACCTTAACCGCATCAAGTCGGACCTCTTGTAATTGCATCCCTTCTTCCACCATCAACTAAAGTCCATACCTCAAGGAACACGCTTGCACTGCCTCCACGCTTAACCTATCACTCTCTTTCACTGCGAAAGCAGCGACCACCAAATCGCCACTGCACACCACACCCTCAGACGTGTGCTCTTCCGATCTGACTGCTGCATCAGTCGCCATCCATACGCCATTGCGACAGCGCCCACTGCCTGTCCATCATGTAACCTGCCCCTGCACCACCGAGCCTCTTGTTTCCATTAAACCTCTACCATTTGCATTTTCGAAAGCATCTAGATAAGCCCATGTTTGGTCGCCACATTTCTCTATACTCTCCAAGCGGTTCCCATAGATTACTAAGTTATGAGCCCTCCATAATGCCCACCAAAACATACCAACCTGTTCTACCACCCATACCTCCTTTATGTTGAAAACCAAAGATACGGTACACACAAAATCTGAACATAGCAGTGGTTTTACCACCCCCAAAGCCCCCACATACTTCCACAATCTCTTTCCCCAACCACACTGTCCAAACAAGTTCATTTGTCTCTCCAACTCCGCAAAAAACACAGCCCAATTTATTAAGCACATGATGCTTGTTTAGATTTTCACCTGTTGGCAATGCACCACGTGAAAGCTTCCACAAAAAAACTCGCACTTTAGGAGGAGCACAAAGGCTCCAAATATACTTCCAAAACCCCTGTTGCCCCGATGATGCCGCTGGCCGAGTCTGTATCTCTGCTTTTTTTAACATATTATGGCCGCTCATTACAGTGTATTCATCCTCACTTGTGTAGTGCCAGATGTATGTATCCTCCTCCTGCCCCACACCCAAAGGTATAGCCAAGATAGCCGTAACGTCAGCTGGACAAAAATTAGCTACCACTCACGCCACATCCCACTGACCCTCATTTAATAAGTCACTAACCCGCCACACATTCCCATTTGATGAAGAAAACAGTCGAAACCCAAGTTCCCTAGGGATCCACTGATCAATGTAAATTCGGACCTTTTCTCCCGAACCAATTCGCCACCGAACTCTCTTTCTAATCACCTCAAGATCCCACAGAAAACTTTTCCAAAGATATGACGATCTCGGTTTATCCCGTGCCTCCAAAACATTCTAGTCATGGAAATATTTACCTTTAGAACATGAGCCACCAAAGCCTCCGAGTTCTTAAAAATTCTCCAAACTTGTTTTGCCTATAGAGCTTGATGGAAAAGAGATAAATCCCATAGCCCCAACCCACCAAACTACTTTGGCATACACACTTCATCCCACCGAACCCAAGCCAACCCTCTTTTATCCTTCGTTGCCCCTCACAAAAACTGTAGCATGAGGCTACGAATGTCATCACACACCCCCTAGGCAGCCGAAATAAACTCATCAAATATGTTGGAATCGACTGCACTACTGATTTCAGTAATACCTCATTTCTCGCTGCCGATAGAGACTCCTTCCTCTACCCCTACACCCTCTTCCACACCCTTTCCCGAATAAAAGCAAAAGTTCAATTTCTATTTCGACCCATCATAGAAGGCAAACCAAGATAGAAATCATGTGTTTTTTCCAGTTGAATACCTAACATCTGAATCATTTGTTCCCTCACCTCCTGGAGCGTATTCGGTGAAAAAGTAATAGCCGTCTTATCCATATTACCTACTGTCCTGAAGCACTGCCAGATACCTCTAACACCCAAAAGATTGCCTGAACATCTCTTGCTTGAGCCCTAGCAAAAATGATGGATTCATCTGCAAAAAATAAATGATTTATCGGAAGAGTCCGTCTACAACATCTGAACCCCTGAATGTCCTCCTCTCTGCTAGCTTCAAGGTACCTAAAAAACCTTCGGCACAAAGAAGAAACAGATATGGTGATAAAGAACACCCTGCCTCAGACCTCTAGACAGAGCCACTCCCCACAGTATTCACCATTAAGCCGAAATGTAAAAGAAACTGAAGAAATACAGTCATAAATAAGCCTAACCCATTTTTCAGGAAAAGACATCTTACGTATCACAGCACACAAAAACCCTCATTCCACCCTATCATAGGCTTTACTCATGTCTAATTTCAAAGCCATAGTTCCTACCCGCCCTTTTCGTCTATTCCCCATAGAATGAAATAACCCAAAAACCACTAACACATTCTCAGTAATTAGTTTACCATGAACAAAAGCACTTTGGGTAAAAGAAATAACAGGATCGGGTATCTGTTTCAGCTGATTGGCTAGAGTCTTAGAAATGATTTTATATAGCGTCGTGTACAAGCTAATGGGTCGATATTTGGTGATTCTTTCTGGGTTTTTCTTATTCGGCAAAAGAACAATAGCCGTGCGATTAATAACTTTCACCGACTTCCCACCATTCAACACCTCCAAACAAGCTTTCACCACATCATCCCCCATCAAATTCCAATGTTTTTGATAGAATAGAGTGACACGCCCCACTCCCAACACCTCTAACCTACTAGAAGTGTGACGTGCGCTGACGATAAATTCCAACTAAAAGTCAGAATTTACCGTTAAGGCTCGTACACATACTAACGATCCTAGAAAAATTTCGACAGCATCTCTCTTGTTTCATTAACAAAACCCAACATGCATACTCCCCAACACCAACACCAACACAAACACATTAACACATCACAACCTACTAATTTCTCGTTATAAGTAACGACACCTCATAATTGAAGAAATATACTAAACCGACTATGATTTCCACGAGCACACCCAATACACACTAGTAAGTTAACCTTATCGAAGCCTATAATTCATAGTAACAACAAGCCCATATAGTCTCAATGTGGTGGCTCGAATTTCTTGAATTAGTAGGCTTGATCATAATGCGTTGCCCAAACTCCGATTGCTACCTGAAAAGAAAATCATTTGGAAAATATATGAGCTGACTAGCCCAGCGAGCGGAGTTTTATAAGTAAACATGCTTTGAAAGGTCGATAATACATATTTTGCAAAATCTCGTAAGATGGACAAACCACTTATTGGTTTTCATCATTTGAAATATCATTCCAACATAATACCAACATTGATAAAATCATTGCATACTAGAAAACATCATAAACATCATAAAATTCATTAGAGAATATTGTGAACATCATTCATTTAAAAAAAATCATAAAATCCACTTGAAAACATCATAAAAGTCAATTCATTTCAAGATCATCACAAACTTTCCCCAAAGAGTATCCAACACATCACATGATCATAGTATCAAGTCATACGCGCGTAGACGGTCAGTTTGGGCCATAGGTACCTTATGACCCATTCGCCCTAGGCGGCACAATTAAACAGTTTAAGCCATACCTAGCACATAGGCCCCTTCGCCTGGGCGGTGTTTATTTGGTCAGCTTGAGCCATAGGCCCCTTCGCTCGTAGGCGGTTTATCATGACATCGGATACAAATTTGGAGTTTTCATGCATCACAAAATCATATTTCAAATGGAAACTTTTCTCTGAAGAGCATGAATCATCATTTCATATAAGATGCATAACGAACTTTTCTTAAGAAAATATCATCCTTTGAGAAATTTCATTGAAATACATTATCATCATAGACATTGCAAATTCACGTAGAATAATGTTCATTTAGGAAGAAATGAGAGAAGAGCTCCACTCACCGGCTAAGTAGCATCCTTTCGTGTTTCATTTCCTTTTGATCTTTGACATTTCCTGTGACATTATATAAACATTCTATTTAACATCTAATTCACTTCTAATGAACTTCTTCTATTCCACAAATCTCACATAACTTGATTCTTTTACTTCTCTTTCATCAATCCTATCTATACTCTTCCTAGTTTATTTGCTAGTTTAAAATTTTCTAATCCTACTAATTTTATCGCCATGAAACTCCCTTTGGATTACACATTCTCTATTTCATTAAATTCTCCAGACTTTTTCATCCTTAAATTAGACATATGGTTATCCCTCTTATATCATTATTCTAGACTCTATTACATCTTAGAAATTGTAATAATATCAAGTATTAAAATCTCAATCATCCACTAAAATAACAACACTAACTTTTCACCTTTAAACATCAATTCTTGACCTTTAACAAACTTTCCACATTTGCTATTAAACATTAAGTTGTTCGTTACTTGTATTTATTCTAAACCTTACCAAATTCCTCAATTACCATGATATTATGCTATAAAATCATAACACCAACTTATACATAAAATTTCAACCTTTCAACTAAGGATTGTTAAATTTTCCTGTTCGGCAATGCCCATTTAAAACCCTTTAAAAAAAAATCAAGGATGGTGTCGTATGCTTATGAAATTTTTCTAGAATGTAGAAAACTCATATAAGTTCATCATATATGAAATTGGGCTCAAGAAAACGACGTTAACCATACCAAAATATTTCTTCACCTCCCAGAAAGCTGTCCTCGGGTGAACACTGTCCCGTTTTACAAAACTTGTCATAAAAACTCCTACCGAACTCCAAATGGCGTCATTCCAATTTTAAATGATAGACAACTCATAGAAGATCATTTTCCAACTTATCTCCTGTTAAAATTAAACATATACTATCATTTATGACCCTCCAAAGTCGAGGGGCAGAACATGTGAATACTTATTCCAACCCTTGAGTCATTTTATTAAATTCATACAATATACACATACTTGGTTCCCAAGAATATCCATGTTAACCTCTTATACTTTCCTTTGTATTAAAACCAGGATTTCCATCTTGAAATTAATCCAAAAGCTTCATTTAGTCTAACAAAATGCTATGAAATTCCACTTCAAAGTTCCAAACAATACATCATTCAAAACGTTTCAACTTCAATCTTTCATTCTTAACCATAATCTCATATACTACTTTACAAGACCCCCTTCTAGACTTCATTTAATTCTAATTCCATGTCTCAGAATAAATTTCATGCCAGTTAAACTTGTAAAAAAGGCTAAATCATATTAAAGCTCTAACATCACTCCTTTACAAAAAAAAAAAAAAAATCAGCCTTGGTATAAATTCTTTCCATCGTAAATTTTCACAACTTTAATGCTCACTTCACATACTTTTAATCCCATATATCTTTACACACCAACTAAACCATAATAAGCTTAATAATATGTTTAATTTGTCTAAGTCTTTAAATCACACAAATATTCAAAACCCCTAACATCTCAACCAAAGAACATGTTTCAAGAATTTCAATTACATGTAACCTATATCGACAACTCATCATTTTCCCCTTAAAGATTTATCACATGAAACCATATATCAAAATCCCAAATTAAACATAATGTGAGATTAAAGTTCCACTAACCTCTTGTACCAAGCTAAAATCGTAACCCAAATGGATCAAGAACCTTCTTCAAATTCGTGGCTAGCCTCTTTTTTTTTCCCCGTTTGTGCTCTGTCTCCCTAAATCTCTTGTCTTTCTCTCATTCTCTGCTCTCTCTCTCTCTCTCTCTCTCTCTCTCTCTCTCTCTCTTGGTTTACACAAGACAAATGAATATATTAATGTTAATTTTCCAAAATTAGCTCTATGGTCACAATCTTTGCATTGTAGTGCATTTTGGTCCTTAATTTATCCAATCACTTATAAGATAACACCCATTTTGAAAAATAACAATTCCATGTCCAACTCAACCATGACTTGACCATTCAATACTTGACTTTAATTGGTAAAAATTTAGCTTGAAGATAGCAGAGCGGGTCGTTACAATCTTACACCCTTCAAAAGAATTTCGTCCTCGAAATTCAATATTCGTACGTTCTGGAGAATGAAATCACTAAAATTGCACGTGGCCATTACTCTCTCTCATGTAGTTCTTCTATAACATATGATCTTCAGAAGACTTTAACATGTGATCTCCAAAGGACCTACTAGTAGAATTGTTGCTTATTCAACATTCATGTCTTACTAAACTAAGTCTTTGCCTTTCATCTTCCAAATTTCATCTGTGGCTCGCATAATTCATTAGCTTAATAACTTCTCTCCTATGTATTAATATTTAACTCCTTTTCATTGAGATCCTTTCCCTACTTATACTTCCTCTGCTATCATTTTTCTCATAATCATTCAATCGTTGGCTAACCTTGCAATGGTCATGCATGTCATATCTCTAAAGTCTTTAAGAGTCTTAACAATGAAATTTTAACCATAGTTATATTCTTCTAGCTTATTCTTTCCTTCTAATTTCATGTAATATTCATGTTTAATTCACTCAGTTCCTTGATATAAGTTATCCACTTTGTAGTCACCTCTAATATCCCTTCATTTTGTAGACTATGTGGTATCATTTTTCCAAAATCTCAGTAGCCATTATTACTCAAATTCAGCGACCATTTACCTTTCTTAACTCATATTTACATAATGGCTCGAATTATCTACAAACTGACTTCATGTCCATTCGCCACGTGTTTGTAGGTAATCCTAGTAGTGAGACTCTTGCATATACTGATAGTTCTAAGCTTCTAAACCCATTCATAATCAATGTTCAGAATTTAGAGGAATGGGGAAGGATTGAGGTAATTTGGAACTTTTGAATCATTTTCAGAATTTTTGTCAAGAAGACTATGGCGAAAATCTAAACAACTAGGCAATTCAAGGAGGCTAGATGGAAGAATATCATTAATAAACTTCTATGCTCACTTGAAAGTTTTGGATCACAAGCCATTGAAAATAAATAAATAGATAAATACATTGAAGGATGATGACAACTTTGCGTAAATTTAATGGGAGGAGAATTGACATATAGTGGGATCCAATGAAATAGACGACTCATGCGAGCAACAAGTATGGGGAAAGAAACTGAAGATGTGATTTGAGTGCTCATTTTCCCATGTCAAAATTTCAGGCCTTGTCTATACAATGACATGTGTATGAATCGACAATGTTATTAAAGAAGAATTTAGAAACATCATAGTTTTGACTAACAGATTGAATCATGCTGAAAATTTAAATATCTCGTTCAAGATGTCATGGCTACAAGGTATGGAATTTGGAACCTTCTTCAAGTCATATACCAAATGAAACTGGGAAGGAATTAAAGCAATTCAACCATTTGGGTAATTTGTGTAAAAACTTTTTAATCCACCATTCATACAAAGAATTGAGGACATTAATAATAATTTGAAGCATCAAATTGTACAATTGGAGCTTATATATAAAATAATGTAAAGGAACTGATGCCAAAGAAAGGTTATCCAACTTTAAAATGCCCAATATGTTCTCCTACTTTAAAATGCCAATTGGAAAATGAAGAAATTGGAGCAATTGGATAACATACTTTGGGCATTTTAAAGTAGGAGAAGAAATGGAAAATGAACATATTGTCTGGCTTGATTGAATATCCAAAGGACATGAAGAAAATAAAAATATGTCTGACACTCTTTAAGAATCGGATCTTCAAGTCATATGGCTTAACTAAATGAAGGATGCTCTATCTGTGATTTCTTTTCTTCAATCTTTAGGTACTTCAACTTCAATGAAGTGGATGACTTTGCACTTTTATAGCGACTGTATTGTATTACAATTTCTGAAAATTTCATAATCAATTTTGTAATTTTGGAGCTTGGGGATTGATCTGCAAAGTCTTAGGAATAGGGTAACTTGAAATGATAAATCTGATAATAATCATGAGTATTCTGACGATAGCAATGATGAATCTAACTGCACATGACAAGAGTTGGAATCACATCACATAATAGAAACTCGATTAGCAACAAGTGTTCAATATTTTACTGAAGATTGAGTCTGAGAACTTTACAGAACATCTAATCTTACATAATCAAAATCTGGTTATAGAAGGTATCGAAGGCAAGCTGAGTTCTCAAGACATGATCTTGATCATAACGAGTTTAAGATCCAAAATTCATACAAAGGCCATTACAAGAATAGGATAAGTTAGATGGTTAGGTAAGACATCATTTTGCAACATGAAGATAACTGAATTAGTTGGGTTTTAATAGTTGAAGGAAGCTCTTAGGATAGCATTTCAATGAGATACATTTGAGAGGCTTGGAATTAAGAAAGCCTGGATTGGGTTAATTTGAGATAATGATTTACACTTTTCAAGACATCTTCAAAGCACTGAATGGTCATGAGCATAGACTTTACAAAAAATTTGAGAATGAGAATCCATGTCATCAGGAATTGATAACATGGATTTACAAAACTTCTATAAAAAGAAGTGAATTAATATATTTCATTACTAACTGCCCCAATTGTATGCTCTTTTCCAAACTTCATTCATCACATATACCATGTGAACTTTCATTAATTACATGCAATCATAAACTAACTCATATACTTTATTGTCTTATATATCATTACCTTATATCTGAAGCAATGAAAGTTTGGGGCAACGTCTCTTGCAGCCTGTGAGCCTTGCCACCATGATACATATTTATCTAAATTAATGACATAAGCATGCTAGTATATTGCAACATAATTACCCGAAATCGCGCTCTGATACCAAACTAACACGCCCCACTCCCAGCACCTCTAACCTACTAGAAGTGTGATGTGCGCTGACGATAAATTTCAACTAGAAGTCAGAATTTACCGTCAAGACTCGTACACATACTAACGATCCTAGAAATTGCACGCCCCACTCCCAATTTTCTTTCTGATTTAATACCTCCCAATATTGCAGAGTTTGGGCTTGCACCCTTTCTCCAACAAACTCTTTATTTTTCCCTCTTTATTTTTAGTATTAAGAAGCAAAATTTATTTCGTTTTTTCAATTAAGATTAATATTTATTGTTAGATATTAATACCCAATAGAATCAATTGTCCTTTTATGAAATTAAGAAATAATCATTGAAAGTTGTAGTTATTATCAAAGTATAGAGAGTGAATTTGGCTCTTTTGGAGCGGGAGCTTGTTTTTAAGTATTTACTTTGTAAATTAGAGAATATCTTGTATTTAGCGAGTATTTTGAAGATGCTCTAAGAATTTGTAATAAGCATTTATATTTGGCTACACTGTTGTAATAATACTCTGCTTGCTCAATGTGACCGTGTGAATGATCATATGCATGGGTAAGCTATGACTACTCTGCTTGTATACACATTTATTCATTTTATCTTTATGTGAAATATTTATTAGCAGATTCTCCCTTCTTTCCATAAAAATAGGCATAGTTTTCATTTTTATTTGTCTCATATTATAGTCTATTTACATAAACAAGATTGAGCAATTAATTGTTTTTCCAAATATACCCTTAGTCAAACAACTAATAAATTTTTAATACATTAAATAAAACTAGTCTTTAATAAGGGTATATTAGACTTTAAGTGTGATTTTTGTATTTTCAACTATATTAAATTACATTTCGTAATCTACTCATAAGAAGCATATGGGCCTATTTTTCTGATACGGAGGAAGTAATAAATGAATTCATTAGAATAATCTTACTGTCATCATCCCACAATCCGGCTATTAAAACAAGTGGGGTTTTGAGTTCAAAGTCCTATCTGTTTTAACTAATGACTTCCCGTCAATAACACATATATAATTTTTCAATGATCTTTTGTCATATAAGTGTCTAACAGTATATATCTTCCCAGGGATTGGCACTAGTATTTGTATGGTCCATGAGATACGAACATCTGTCATGTGATGCGAAACTTGAAATATTTGTGTTTTGGATTTTTGCATTGCGCCTGTGAGCTACATTTTCTTGTAGAATACATATATGATGGATTGAGACTGAGATTGAGATTGAAACTGACCACAAATTTTGGGTGTCAATCAGTAATGGAAACATGTGGTAACAAATGTGATTTTTCTTCACTTTGGGGATAACAACATTTGACTTTTCCAATTTTGACGCGGATTTGCTTGATAAGATTATTATTATTATTATTATTATTATTATTATTATTATTATTATTATTAACATCTACAGTTTGTGGCATTTTTATTTTCATTTCTTGACATTTCAATTTTAGCTCTCACGAGGGGTGGATCGAGAATTTTAACTAACATGGGCGGTTATCAATCAACATTCTAAAAAAGTATGCATTATTTACCGTACTTTTATAACATATATTGACGTAGCTGAACATATTTTCCACACGCCTTATATATTTTAGAATACTTGTTGCAATGTAAAAAAAAAAATTAATTGGATGAATATTTTTTTGGGGACGGCATGAGCGGTAGTTATGCCATATATTGTGTTAGCACTGCCTTGATCGGCCACGAGTTTCAATGATCTCAAAACCACGAATATGATCTCCTTCAACATGAGAGACATGAGAAACCATCGTCTCAATTGTGAGACTACCATATCAGCACCGGAGTTAACAGAACGTCAAAGGATCAATTTTTCTATAGTGTCAATTAAACACTATTTATAGAGTCTAAACTGTGATGTGGTAAGTGTCTATTAAACACATTAGAGGGAATGAGGTCATTATTTTCTAATGTGTTTAATAGATACTTATCACATCATATTTAAGACTCTATAAATAGTGTTTAATGGATAATATAGAAAAATAGGTAAAAGGACGGTGTAGGAAAATTGGTTTTGTCAGTTTAATTAGTTGGAAAGAAAGTGGTGTGCGTGTGCGTCTATTATATTGAATTGTACAATCCATTATAAAGACTTTTGGGTAAGATTTTGAACGGAGGAGAAACGATCCACGAGGAATTCAGTTGAGGGATTCGTGTAATCACAAGAAATTGAGTAGTGGCGCTTACTCAGAAGAAGCGTGGCTTAATTTTCTTTGTCAAAAGGCAAACAAAATGGTGACATCATCTCATCCTTTTAGGAATAATAATATGGACTTGTCATATATTCAAATTGTGTTAACATATGTTTGTCTAAACGTAGAAAGAAAGGGTAGATTTATTTTAACCTTTTGAAAATTTTTCTTTTAGACCAATCAAACGGTACTGGTAAGAAATAAACTTTGGTACGGTACTCTTAATCAATAGACAACTCACGTATGTATGTAAGGATTTTAATTTACAATAAATTGACCCTTGAATCTAAAAAAAAAAAAGAAACTTAGAGCAATTTTAATGCAACAATGTGTATGCACGTTGCGTTTACGGCTAAGGACATCGACATTAAAAAGTTTTCAATATGCAACGGTGTTAATTGTGCACATGTGACAAATTATTAATAAATTCTTATATTGAAAAAAGAGAGAGAGAGAAATGTAGTTATTGGGGTGATAATGTTACATTCGTGGTAGATATTGTCAAGAAATTATTACTAAATTATTAGAAAAACAAAAAGGGTTAAATGTAGTGATGAGCGGGAAGATATTACATTGATGGTACAGATTATTTCAGACTTGGACATTACGTTTGATAATATCAAGTATTTAATGTGTCATGCTTACAATTTTTGTCGTTTGTTAATAAATTCGCTATTAAGTATTTTAACAATATTGCATTGAGATATTTTACGTTAAGTGGGTGTTTTTGTTCTTGAGTAGACTGAAAATGATTGAAAATAAGTCATAAAAAGTGAGGAATAATTGTAAACGTCACATAACTTTATATAGTCATAGGTGTTCAAGTTTCGAGTAGCTAAAGAACTGCAACCAAAACAAAAGTTATGGGCTTGGTTCGATTCTAGTAGAATTCAACTACTAGATGTTTGGTAACGTAATGACAACAGACATCAATATGAACATTTCATCTCCTCAATAGTACATGGTATGATATCATACCTTCTGCTTTATGCTGTAACAATACCATACATCTATCTTGTGCATGATCAAAATCGGATTCAATTCATTCCCACTAATATCAAAAAGCATATGGGTTTAGTTTATTGTTCCATTCTTTTGTAAAAAGTTTTTTGCGTTTTGCTATCTCTAAATATATAAAAATGATAACGTTTAAGAACTTCCATGAAATTTTGAGCCTGTTTGATCCTATTTATTTGGGGTATATATAATGAGGAGAGAGGTCAAATGTGTATTGAAAATGTAAAAAGGTGTGAAATATGTGGTTGTAATTGAACATTTGTCAAATCAAATGTTAAATCAGTGATAGATAAATTTATAAATTGAGAGAATAAAGGGGATCAAACAAGCTCTTTGTTAAAAACCTTTCTACAGAGAGACAGAGACAGAGACAGAGACAGAGAGAGGTAAATGAAAAATAACAACATTTAAAACTTTAAAGAGAAATAGAGGAAAAATAAAAAAATTACGTCAAAATTGATTAAAAAAAATCCACCTAAACTGAGATAATAACATGGAAACTAATTTAAGAAGAGAGAGGAAAAAAGTTGAAAAATAAGAAATTGTTTGGTTAGAATTTAGATTATAATCTACTACGTAACATTAATTTATTAATTGTTTTTTGTAAAAAATAAACAATTACGGCTTGAATTTTATGTTTCGACTTTTTGAAAAAAAGTGAAACTAATGAAATAATACCGTGTTACAGATTATAATCAATATTAGGGTAAATTTCACATATCGTCCCTAACTTTTGCACTTAGAATCGCCTGGGTCTCTAATTTTTTTTAGCACGCTGAGTCATCAACCTTTCATAAATACACACAAAAGGTCTCTCTTGATGGAATCCATCTAAAATTTTGTTAACTCATTAATCAAATTATCTTAATACTCTCACCTTTTAAATTTTAAAAAAATAAAAGGAATTTAAAACTTTTAAAAATAGATAAAAAAAAGAAAAATAAAAAAAGAAACTGAAAGGGGAGGCCTCCTCGGAAATATTAATGCAACTAATCATACCATTGAAAATATTAATGCAACGCTTGGTAACGTGATGTCAAGACAACAGTGTCACGTCAACTATGTTTACGCCTTCTCGGTCCTCACAATGAAAAGATATACTGATGGATACCGATTCTTTTTATCTTTGGCTTCTCTCGATTTTGATTTTAATGAGCCCATTGAATACTAAAAAATGCCCTCGTGAAACTCGAGATTTTGGTAGGTGAAAACTGGAAAATATGACGGTAATTAATGATGAAGATGCCTTGTGTCGATAATTTCAAATTCTTCTGCTAAACTTTTTACCTACCCACTCAATACCAACCGAGGGACGAGGGTAGGTGAAAGATGCTTCCTTTTACTTCTCCTCCAAACAACCCCCCCCCCCCCTCCCCAACCTTTTTTCCATTTTTTTTTCAAAATCAAATTGGCAACCATTTAAAAACAAAATCTATTTATCAACCAATTTAAATTTCAAATTTTAAATACATGATAACACTACATTTAACTATATATTTAATGTAATGTGAACTTTCACATCATTTTAATTATTACTTTTATATGACACAATTTATACCTATATAAAATTTAAATTTTAAATCTATTCACTTTTTTTATATAAATGGTAGGGATTGTTGTGGTTCAAACTAAGAGATTTTAATAGTTGTTTGTACCTTTTTATTTGTAAAAAATTGGTAAATTTATAAAGAGAAGAGATGTAGAATATGTATTTAAAATGTAAAAAGGTTTGAAATATGTGGTTGTAATTGAGCAGTTGTCAAATTAAATGTCAAATCAGTGATAGGTAAAATTATAAATTAGGAGAATAAAGAAAGAATAAAGCCTATGTTTGATAACCATTTATAAATACCTCGAATTTATCAACCAATTTAAATTTTAACTTTTGGACACATGACAACATCATATTTAACCACATATTTGATTTGATTTGAACTTTTACATCATTTTAATTATTATCTCAACATGACACAATCAAATCTAGACACTTATACAAAATTTGAAATTTAAATCCATTTATACCAAACGAGGTTCAAACAAGAGCTTAAATATTCAACCATTACCGTACAATATAAAAATAAAGAGCTTGTTTGGTTTTGTTTATTTTTATAATTTATAAAGAAAATTTATAATAAGTGAAAATGAGTGGTGGAGATTTAATTAAAATTTAAAATTTATAGTGATTATTGAGTAATTGTCAAATTAATAGTGAAATCATAGTAGGTAAATTTATAAATTAGAAAAATACAAATAAAACCAAACAAGTCTAAACTTATGGAGAAGTTTCATGGGTTATGCCAAGCTACCACGTGCTTGACTTTTTAGGTTTTAATGCTAGGAAAAGTATTGAAACCGTTTTTATATTGGGCCAAAGAGCATGTTTAACTAACCTTGAATTTTTTTTAAACAATAACTAACCTCAAAGACAACCCAAAAAAAAAAAAAAGGAAAGAAAAGGAAGAAAAGGCAACTTCTACTTAAAAAATAGTTTTTAAAAATTTTTGTGTTATTTAATACGCACATAAATTCAACATATTAAATAATGATACTGTGTCTCGTTTGTTTACTTTTCAAGTGACTTGATGAGGGTTTTTACCCCAATTTTTTTTTTAAATATAAGGGAATATACGTAAGGGGAGGAAAATTCAGAGATTTCATCTGTGGTTCGAACTTGAAACTTTTGACTCGAAAAGTAATTATCCTAACCACTAAAACACAAACCTAGTAAGTAATGTGATGATGAGAGAAAGTAGCACGCTCTTCCATATCATATTTTGTGCTCCACATCTTGAATTTTATAGATAGCGCATTATAATGCACAATCGCGTCTAGACTTAAGACGTGATTTTACCTTTTTTCTCATATCTTATATTTTTACAATACCATTAAAGTCAATTGTTGCTTAGATCATTTTATAATTTTTCATTTTTTGAATCCAGATCATTTTATAAAAATTAGAGCGCTACTTCTATTTATTTGATATAAATGTCGAAATTAGACACGATTTTTACGTCCCGAGAGAAATATTAGATGATTTACAATCTTCTTTCCATGCATAATTTATGGTTCATACTTTACAAGTCAGCCACGTTGCAAAGATTTAAGACCCTTCCTTCTCTTTACATTTTAAAATAAAAAATTAAGCAAATAAATCACATCTACATTGGAAAAAATAATTCAAACAATCTTTTGAAATAAATACATAATAATAATAATTTTTTTAAGGAATAATAATTTAAATTCAATAATCATCTTTACCACGAAATAAATCCCTCATCTCAAGAGTATAGGCTTGCTCCAATTCCGTGAAATTAAAGAGAGAAAAAAAGACCAATCTTTGTTCTAGTTTGTTCTTCATTTATTTATAAGTCTATGTAAATTAGTACGACAAAAAAGCATCTCGCGTGAAAATAAATTTAAAATCATACTTCGAGTACGATGTAAGAATGCGCATGAAAACGTGATAAATCATAACCAATACGTGATTTAAGCACGCATTTTAAGTTCATCTTTTAAAATATTTTCATTTTATTTTTTAAATTAGATTAAAACTAGATATGGATAAATAAAATTAGTAATACATAATGTGAAGATTTTTTAATACTAGTTGCTCGCTTCAATATAATGTTAACTAGATGATGCGTCTTGGATCTCTTGATTCTCATTATTCCCTATATTTATAATTTTACATGCTACTGATTTGACATTTCATTTAACAACTGTTTAATTACAAACACATATTTTAAAAATTTTTACATTTCCAATACATATTCAATTTCTCTCTCATCATTATAATTACTTCAAATTTAGACAAATAATGCGAATCAAACAAGTTCTTAATACAAAAATTAAAAAGCGTCTCTCTTATTATCACGTCTCCTCCTAATCATGCTACCTCATTCATTGATACCATAGCCGTGTTAGTAGAAACTTTTTCTACACACACACACACACACACACACAAAGAGATATAGGAAAAGAGAAGGATTCGCGATTTCTCATTTGAAACATTAGTATTTAAGCAATGCATTACCATTCAAAGTACACTAGTAGAAACTTTTTGAATACATACTTGTTTACAATTGTGCTCTACACGATATCTAGTATACTTTTGAGGCCGTTTTGTTAAAATAGCACTTCTTTTATTATGAAATTTATTTTAATTATGCTATTGTGAAGAAAATGGTTTGCCAATATCTAATAAATTTTAGGAATTGTTACAAACGAATTCTTAAATTATTACATAAAAGTCTGCATTACATTTTGGTTGATAAATAACAAAGGAACGAATTTTGGTCAACTGGCTTTCAATGTTGTCAAGAGGAAATTACACATTTTACCTTTTTAAATTCTTTGCGTGATTTATTAAATTTTGAAAGCCTATTTATTTATAGTTTTCTAATTCTAGTGACTAAGTTGTAGTGAAATTTTTTTTTATTTGACTTATACCCCATGATAAAATATACTATCCTAGCCAAAAATTATCTTATTATTATTAAATTAAATTATTAAAATATTATTTTAATAAATAACTCTTTGAAAATTATATAAAATTCCTAAATGGCTATAATTTTTTTTTACAGGAACTCAGCGCGCACACGCACAATTATAATTTGAACAAATTTATTTGAAAATTTGGATACTAATTATTTAATTATAATCAAAAGAAGTAAATTAACAACCAATTTATACATCTTCTTTGAAATTTAATTGACAAGATATACAAAAGAAAAAGTTAACTTTATCAAAAATAAGAGTTTTAGAAAAAGTATCATGAGTATTAACAAAATTTTTTTATCTTTTATAATTATAAAAATGTGTATGTGTAAAGCGTGGATATTCATTTTGTCCTAACAAATCAGTTCAACCAAAAAAAAGGGAAAAAAAAGAGGATGAAAAAAATCAAAATTTAATTGGCCAATATATATAGAATAAGAATTACTTTATAAAAAAATAACAGTTCCAAGAAAAAAAGGTGCCATGAATGTGTGAAAAAAACCAAAAGAAGGCGGAAAAAAAAAAGAAAAGAAATCAACAAACAAAACTTGTGCCCCCACCCCCGCCCAAAAAAAAAAAAAAAAAGAAAAAGGAAGAGAGAAAAAAAAGTCACCACGGTGTCTAATGAATAGTAACAAATGCTTTGCTCTTTTACAATTGTACACAGTGTTTGATAACAGCACATTCTATAGTGTTTATTTTTTAATGTCCAATGAATTATGTGGTAGGCGCTCATTGGATAACATATAACGTCTCATATACTATCCAATGAGTGTCTGTCACATAACTCATTAGATACTAAAGGATGATGTCTAATGGACACTATAGAAAAACCGTTTTGGTAACTATTTAAAACTCATTGTTATTTTTCAACCAATTAAATTTCAAATTTTACGATCTTAACAACACTATATTTAATCACACATTTGATGTGATATAAACTTTTAAATTATTTTAATCATTACCTCTATATGACACAATCAAATATTAATGTCTATACACATTTAAATTTTAAATCTATTTATAAATTCAATTTTTTTAATAGTAAAGTAAATGTGTGAAATATAGAAAATAGTTGAATAAACAATAAATGGATAATCGTGTAGTATGTGATCAATTTTTACACAGAGAATCCCGAAGCTGATACACGTGTCTCCATCTTCACGCCCTTGCTTTTATTTATAGGCAACTGTCCACTTTACAGAGCAGGCACTTCTAGTCTAGAGAGAAACGGCAACATAATGATTCCGGTTAAGGTGTTTGTAGCTCTTTTGACGGTGGCTCTTTTGGCCGTGGCTTCTCGTTCCGAGGAGTCTCAAGGCCAACTCCACCATGTCGTCGTTGGCAGCGGCGGTCACCACCCTGAGTCCGACATCTCCTCTTCGCTCTCCGGCCGAGTCTTCCGCGTCGGCGACAAAATCTGTAAGCAAACCGCCCGGCCTCTCTTCGTCTTCTTACCTTTCATTTCTTCTTGATCTAGTATTAAGAGCTTTGTTCTAGAACTTATCTCTCCACCATCTTGACAATAGCCAGACACTTCGGAAATATTTTTCCGGCGAGGTGTAGCAGTAGACAGTTCTATTTTCCCCCAATTTTGGGGCCTTTTTGGTGATGGTAATGAACCGGCATGGGGTTCTTTTGGGGTTTATGCAGGGTTCGCCTACTTGGCACCAAAGGAGACTATCCTGGAGCTTCAGAGCGAGGAGGAATTTCAGTCGTGCGATCTGGCCAACCCGATCAAGATGTACACCGATGGTGCAGATCAAATCCCGCTGGACAGGGAAGGAATCAGGTACTTCGTCGTTGGGAACAAGGAAAATTGCGATAAAGGTCTCAAGCTAAACGTTCATGTGAAGCCTCAGGAAGAGGAGCAGCAGCAGCCTTGGAATTTCTCTCCGCCTTGGTCTTTCTCTCCACCGGATGCTGAGCCTCACTCTCCACCTGATGTTGAGCCGTTCGCTCCACCGGAGCCTAAGCCGTTCCCTCCGCCGTTCCCTAAGCCGGAGCCGGAGCCAACTCCGAAACCAGAGCCGACTCCGAAGCCATCTGGATCGGCCCAGTTGAGTGGGCTTTCTTTTGGGCTTGCGGTTGGGTTTCTGGTTTACTGCATGGGCCTGTAGAAGGGCGCATTAGTGGGCTTCTTGTTTAAGGAGCTGTATGGATGGTTTATAATTGGTCTCGCTAGATTAGTTTAATTAAGAATTTGCTTTTGTCTGTTGTACTAATTACCAAAAAAACACTTGTGCTTTTTATTTTGTATCCGGAACCAGTTTTATTGGGTTCTATCACTGTTTGCGAAGATAATTAGCGAGAATAAATTTGATTGGAATTATCTATTGATTGTTGGGAATAGATTTTAATTTTGCTTGACATAATGTTTGATCTAAATTTTCTAGAATTTCGGCTTTTTGTGAAAAAGTGAATTTTGAAGAGAGATGAGTTTAAATTTACATGTGAGATTATTTTAATAAATAAATGTGGGGTTAAAAATAAATTTGCATGAAAATTGATTTTTAAAAAAAAAAAAATTAGGTGCTGATTATCCAGATGTTCTAGATGACATTATTTCATTCTAAAAAGTTGTCTGCATTTCAGCCTTGTATTTTGGTTATGCTTTAGCGCATCGTAGAGGACCTCGTCGTCCTTTCATTTTTTTTTTTGGTTGCCAAACCATGATGCACATACACAATACAGAAATTGCGAGTCATTTAGCAAAATCACAACTTCGTTAGGCACGGAATTGTACGATATGGAAAACTATTCCATACTCAAGTACAGCACTATACTATTTATATTTCGTCCAGACTGTTTATTCTTTATATAGGATTTTATTTGTTTATTTGGAAATTATTTAGTTGAACTAATTTGAGAAGATTGGATCATTAGTGAAAAGTTGAACAGTGACGTCGATGTTTTTTATTAATTCTCGAGTTTTATATGAGAGTCCGATTTGGTTTCATAGAAAAACCGTATTGGGGGTTTAATTGAAATAACTTTTAAAAATTGAGGATACTGGTTAATATTTTAAAAGTGATACTTTTCATTTTTGTCTTTGAAAATTTTCCGCAGATAGCATTTTTATAATTAAATCTTACAAATTAACTCATTTTAAAAAGTTTCACTAAGAGACTCAATTCGGCATCTTGCTATATATAATTTTTTATATAGAAAAAAACTATAATGCTAACAATGCCAAAAAGAAAACTACTCTTGAAGTGAGATTTGGTCTTATAAATTAAAAAATATGTATGAAATAATTCTTATTCCAACTAATAGTCAGTTTTTCTAAGGAAACGGCGGGGCAAATGTTACACATGCATGCCACTCCCTCCGCCCTAGGAACTTTCAGAAGGCAAATGTTTTCTTATTCAGTTGCGTCATGAGGTTGGTTCATTTAAAAACCAGCCATTAATTAGAATATTTTCAAATTTTAATTTTGAAACTCTCGTGTATTTATGTTATTTTGGCTGGAAATCAATGGTAATCCTGCAATGTTCTATTATTTTTAATGAACCAATGAAACGTGCATGAATAACTTGCTAGGCAGTCCTACTCTCCCCAGAATTTTTGGCTAGTTAGGTAACAATTACACCGCTAGTGTTTGCAGTGGTCTGCATCACTGTTCTGTTTATGGATTGGGATAATTGTTCTCACTTGTTGAACCTAACATATAGTCATAAACAAAAATTGATTAACAAATAGATCAATCACATGATCCCCTATTGCTTGTGGGGCTCGTCGGTGGAGCCGTGGAACCAAGGAGTGGTCACCCCAATTCCCGGGTACTCCGGTTTTTGTACAATTAGAATTTTTCTTTTGAAAAAATCTTTTCTTTTTCACTCTTTGAATAGTTAATTAAAAAAAAACTTTTATTGTTTTGACCATGGAATGTGAAATTTTGGCTACCCATTCGATAATCTTTTGTCTATGTAAGTTACTCACTTATTTGATTCCATTATAGAGCCTGAAGCCATCTCCATATACATATATATATATATATATATATATATATATCATTAAACAATTGAAAACTATAACACAATGCGCGGGACTTCTATCGTAAACAAGCTCAACTTTCCTCCTTTTTTTTTTCATTATAAAATTGTATATTTCTTTTAACTGAATGACTTTTAACAATTTCTGCCTTCGGCATCCATCAATAAATTTCATTTCGAGTCATGAACTCAATAAGTTTATAAACTATAAAGGGTGATTATATTCCCACCACGAATTTTTATTTCTACATCATATTATAAATACACCACAATTAACTGATAGTTTTAATAAATGTACCACTATCTGTTTACATATATGCTTGTAAAATTAATTATTCATAATCGATATGAAATTAGGTCAAATATTTATATATATTATTTTAAAGATATTTTTCAACTACATAATATTTTCCTCTACATATTATTCCTAACTAAAAAAAAAAATACAAATTGAATCTTAAATCAAAGCACTCGAAGAAAGCATTAATACGAGCTAATTTACAAAATCAAATTATTTATGTATATCCATATAAAGACTAAAAAACTATATCTCAAACCATTTTGCCCCCCTTTTTGAACTCTTTCAAACTTAATTTAATAGAATCTTAAACCATTTATAACTTCTAAAATTATATCTATTTTATTTATTTGATTTACCTTGAAAATCAAAGCTAACTAATAAATGTTCCAACATTTCCGATCAGTAAATTAAATTTTTATAGATTTTCAAAAAACTTCTAATTGTAATCAATTTAGTCCCACAAAAAGTAACATTTCATTTTAAAATTAGAACACTATTTATTTATTTTTTATTTCATTTTTATTTAACCTCAATATATACAAATACTTACAACATATTTGTTAGTAATTTTAATATTATTTGCTTTTCATAAACAAATTATGTAATCAGCGATATTGGTTATTCAATTTTCTTAATTACTACTACGTGCGACATTTATCAATATATAAAAATAAAATAAAATAAAATAAAACTCAAAAAGAAAAAGAAAAATGAATTATTCATCATTATTTTATTAATCTATAAATGCGCTTACAAAAATTAAGACGCTAAAATTACAAATAAAAGTTTGAAATTTTAGAAAAAAAGTCAAAATCATTCATCATAAAACCACCGCACAAATATGATATACTAAACTTAAATTGTTCAAAAAAATACACAAATTTTAGAAGTTAAAGTTGTGGAGTCATAATTTGTAATTTAAAATTGTATTAGGAAATTATTTAAAAAATAAATTAAAATACAATTATTTAAAAGAAATAAATTAAGATAATTATGATTGTAGTGTGAGAAAGAAAAATACTTTTTAAAAGTAAAAACAAAAATGTTTTAAAGAAGGTTATTGATATAATTTCATTTAAGAATATTTAAGAGAATAAAAAAATATAATTTAGAGATAAATTATTGTGGTGGGAATATAATTTCTCAACTATAAATAGTACAAAAAATATAAAAAGACATAAAACTGTGACATAAATAAATGATATTATAGATGTAACACAACTTTATTAGGTGATGAAATCATGCCATGTGAACAAGTCACACATTTATGTCACTTTTTCATGACTCCCTATAATCACTTCTATTACTATAAAATATAATATACCCACGTAGTTTCGATACTCCAAGCCACCTTTTTTAATATGATTTATATGCACTGTATGAGTATCATTTGCTTACAATGAACTAACAGTAAAACTTACAAGCGCTGCAGACAGCTGGCAGGTTAAACTCGTAGAATACTAAGTTACAGAATATTTGTTAGAAACACTCTTTAGAGAAAAGGTTATTTCTCTCTCCTGAACAAGAGTTTGCAAAATGCTTGCACCTTTCTATATCTCTGTATTATTCAAGAAAAACGAAAAAGTAAAAGCCTCCAGACAAGTTCAGCATTTATTGGATCCATGAGTTTGCAGAATCAAACTTTTAAGTGCTCAAGAGTTACTTGTCAGCGATGGGGCATATCTTTACCTCAGAACGACGTAATTTGCCTCTTGGGTCTTCTGAATCTTTGATATTCTTCTCAATGTAGCTGCAAAATCAGCCTTGTCCTGCATTTAAGTAATTTATACAATTGCATCAAACGGCCTATAGTTTGCATTAACACATAACTGTACTTGATTGATTAAGCAAACATAAAACACCATCTCCTGAATGCTAACCCCATTGGCAAAACTATAAAAATGACACTGGTTTAGCAACATGAGGAATCAAAGAATCAAATCCTGAAGCTAATTGCTATTGTAATTTCACTCGTGTGTGTATATATATATATATGTATGTATGTGTGTGTGTATATATATAATATGTGAGAATAGACAAATAAATGGTTAACCAAATAGGAAGAAACAGTTAGACAAATTTTCATCAGTTGTAATGTTTTACCTCCTTGGTCTTCAGTCTGGATTTAAATTTGCCAACAAGATCCTGTGTGGTCACTTGTTTCTTCTGCAATAGAACAGCCTTGATTTCCTCTTCAGTAACTGGTCCAGTAGACGGTGTTGCCCCGTTCTTTGAAGTTGACGATGGTAATGCACTTTTAGGGGATGTTCCTCTTGCAACAGATGCAGTCTCATTTTTCACGGACTTCAGTTCCTTAACAAGGCACGAAAAGAGTAAATATAAAGAGGAAATATGGAAGGCGGGAACTAAGTAAGTTACGCTAAAGGCAATTGCTTACAGTTTCAGTCTTCACTTTCTTAATTGGTGTAGCAGTAGTTTTTGAATCTTCAGCGTTAACTTTTCTTTTCCCCTTTGCAGACTTGGAAGTAGGCGGGGTTGCACGAGCAGATCCGGACGTAGCAGCTTTCGATGAGCTGGTGTTTTCAACTGGTTCTTCTTTAAGAGTTTCCTTCTTTGGGGCAAGTATGGGAGAAATGTCATCTTCAACCTAACAAAACCAAAGGAAAAATGCACTCTCATTGGCAAGCTAGTAAGTAAATGAGGTGAATCATGATTCACCACTTCGCAAAACTGCCAAAGAAGATAGTAAATGAACAACAGTCCATTTTCTTAACAGATAAATCAGAGTCGGTCAAATGCACACACCAGGGATCAAAAAGACGAGGAAAGCCATGTTTGACCATACTTCAAACAATTGAATTGTACCACCGCACCCCCCCCCCACAACAAACCAAAAAAAGGGGAAAAAATTCCCCCCTCCCTTAACAGCTTAATAACCTTTCGAAAAAAGTAGTTGAACAGTTGGAGCTGGAGCCCAAGGGTTCACGATTCAGGGTTGTGTACATATTTCCCTCAAAAAATACAGCATTGTTTGGGAGCGCCATTATATCAGAACTGCATATAACTTCAGAAGAAGCATGTTATTCCACTCTAACCCCTCCAAAGTGCATATGGATAATTGTCCTTGGCACATTGGTAAAAATGGATATTTACGGTACTAGATACTATATAGAACAATATATTCCACAAAATAGTAAAAAAATAGCATAAAGAGAACCAACATCTTCTTCGTCGTCATCATCATCTTCCGCATCTGAATCAGTTAGCCCATTAGCTCGCCCAAGCAGTTTCTTCAACTCCTTTCCAGATTTGCTCAAACCTCCCTCCTCTTCATCAGCTTCATCTTCTTCATCTTCATCCTGAAACAATTTTAATAAATCAGCAATAAATTTGAGTTCATGGATCACAATACCATATGGAATGAAAAGTGGCAGATGCAAGATAGTGAGATAGCAGTCATATGTGACATTTCATACATGTAGCAAATCCCCAACAAGAAATCATGTTCCAACATCTGATCCAACCATACTTTACAAACGGAACACTGTGTGTGTGTGTGTGTGAGAGAGAGAGAGAGAGAGAGAGAGAGAGAAATATTCAATCATATTTTCAGAAGGGAACTGACCTTCAGAGAGGCTCAGTGATAGACAAAGAACAGAGAACCGCAACAGATATAATGCATGCTCTTCATGGGAAATATTGCGAGGGAAGATTTCTCAAGATTCATACTCCCGAGTAATTTGAAGTTCAGGCGAAGATGTGGCTGCTATGATCCCTAGAAGGGTGGCGTTCTAAACTTATCGCTTAAATTTCTCTTGCACATCTAATGTGATGTCTGTGTGCTAGGTGAGCATTGGCCAGCCTCAAAGGGGCAGCGTTTTAGCTCGCTTAAGACATAGAGGGAGCAATAAGCATGTGGCGTTGGCCGCCTTCAACTGACTTTTGCATCTTAAATAATAAGTATCCAAATACCTAGAAACTACCACATCTCTGCATTTGACCCCAACACAGAATTCAATCACTCTATCTCACTGAATTGAACAACTCCGTATAGCATTGAAGCAAACAAAAACACAGCTTTTGTCTACGTCCAACACCACATAATCTTCTCAAACTACATCACTAAACATTTGTACTTGAACGCATTCAATTGTAACTAAGTTATCTTCAATTTACATAGCTAAGCATGCCCTGTCCTAGGCACTGCATTTTTCAGACATTACAATTAAAATTTTAGATGCATAAGGTAGTAAAATCTAGCATGATTTCAAACCAAGCAACCAGCTAAGCAATTTCAGCATCGGCTTTAAAAAGACAGCACGAAAAGTAAATAATAACCTGCTTAATTTCTGGAGGAGCTCCGATCTCAGGGGCCAAATCTTCCCGTTCCTCAGGATCATTTCCAACAGCCTCATCATCATCCGTGAAAATTTCTTCATGCTCCCAATCATCACCTACAGAAAAAATTATTAATGAAATCAACTCTCCTTGTAAACGAGAGCGAAGAATTATGAGGCAGGAACTTAAAAGAATAACATATCTACTACATGTAACAAACAAAGATAAAAGTCTCAGCAGAAGCGTGCACATACATCACATGTGAGAGTAATAAGAATAATATCATGAACCAGTCACTATTCATGAGACGATCCGTCATATTAGATGCCATCACTAAGTTATTTTCTCTAAGTAAAATATATCACCAGACAACTCTTCACACAAAAACAAACATGAACAAACAAAATAGCACCGCTCAGTGACTGAAGGTTAGCCAAGTGAAACAAGATTGTCACCATCCAACTTTACACTTATGCTGTATGGGCCTGGTTGATCTATCATCCTTATATGTCTATTGACAACATACCACACAGTAAAATAAAAAACCAAACAAGCGCTGGATGCCAAAGGACATGCAGTGCAAAGAAATTACAGAAACCGCACCCTTCTCAATATCATCATCATCAAAATCAAGATCACCGCCTCTTGGTCCTTCTTCATCATCATCCCCGCTCTTTTTGTTAAGTCCTAGTCTAGTTTTCCTTGCTGCCTCTTCCTCCTCATCTTCGTCTCCTCGATCTGAAGTATTGGCTTCATCATCGTCTCCTGCATTTTTTTTACGCCCCCTCCCACTAGCAGCTCCACTTTCCCGGTCATCAAGCTTTTCTACTTCACCAAAGGCGGCTGCCCCATTGTTTGCTGCTTTCATCATCCATCTTTCGTACCCATCAGCAGTTTTCCTCCTATTTTTCATTTTCTCTTCTGCTTCTTCCAAAGTTAATTGCTTATATTGTGCCACTTTATTAAAATTGTACCTAAAAAAATAAACCAAAACAAACTGAACCATGTTCACATAACTTCAGAATCAGCTAATAAGAAACGAAATTATAAATACTTGATATAATAAATACAAACACATGGCGAAAAGGAAAATTGTTTACCAAGAACCAGCAGGCATGGCTACAAATTCCTTCCCCTGAAGCATTAGAAGGTAGTAAGTAGCTGATTGTGAACCCTCAAGCTGACCCTGGTATTGTGACTGGCCTGTTTCATCCTCCAGAAGCCAAGGTTTACTCTTGTATTTATCCTACAAAATGGGAAGAATATGGCAGTGATAACTAATAGCTAGCAAAAAAATATAATTGGAAAACAACATGTAGCACTATTACTTATAAAGAGTTCCCCTAATTATGTGGGGAATATGTTAAAGTTTTCTGTTGTTTTACCTTACTCATAGCTTATGATTGCAGACGTGTGCTCTTCCGATCTCAAAATAAATAATTAACAAATGGGCTACAATTATTAAGCATCAAGTTTTATTTCCCAGTTGCTTCTGTTTCGTGTTTATAATGCAAATGGGCAAAGCCCCATTGATACTTCCTATCAACTAACATATGCCATCAGAGCAAGACTAACAGCAGGCTGGTGGATCCCATGAACACTTTATTGCTCTATTTCCTAATTTATGGATACTGTTCACTTGTCAAATATAATCACCTTCAGTCCTTGTTTTTCCTTAATTTAGCACACCTATAAACATTGGTGTCACACATAACTTATTTGTAAGCTATGCACTGTCGCTAATTTAATTTGACGAGATAAATTTGTGCATGATGGAAGCGTCCATTATATTTTAATCCAAATTGGTATTCAATTTCTGAATCAATGATTTATAATCACAGGGTACAGGTGTTCTATAATGCTACTGTGCATCATCATTATGGTATCAGATATCCTGATCATGATACCAACACCGACAGGATCCAAGCGTTCATAATGTACGTGCATACAAAGTATTATGAAGAGGTGAGATGACGCAATCAGGACAACAGATGAACTAGAAGAAGCGTAGGCTCAATGAATAAGTGCAGCTTAATTATGATAGATCGGAAAGCAAAAGGCTTGAAGACCAAGGAGACAACAGAGATGACAACTTGTTCATTCTCCTCCATGGGCAACAATGCAATCCATCACTGAAAATCTTTTCGTCCCCTTTGATCATAATAGTTGGATTGGTCTGGGAGATCATTATGATGGGCAGCCCATCTTTGATGGTCAATTTATTCAGACGAGACATGCAAATTTACAATACTCGCTGTAATATTGAAGACACAAATGAAAGGCAAAGGATATATTATTTCTAGTGCGCCTCAAAATCATAAAATGTGGGTGAAGAGCACATTTCAGGTTATGCATCAACCCATATGTTGACCTGAGTTTCTTTTGTATGGTGGAACTAAATATGGCTCAAGCTTGGGATTAGATTGTTTTTAAGAATAATTGTTTTATCCAGTAAGGGTGCTAAACTAATTCAAGATAAGAAGCAAGAAATGATAATTTTGGTGGGACAAGATTGCTCAGAGAGCAACGTTAAAAGAAATTGGATGGGTTTTAAATCATTTGGGTAACTATTGAGAATCCCCACTTGGTACCCAACAATGATGAGATTGGACAACAAAATCGTATTCGTATATTGGAGTTGGAATATTAAGAACTTCAGAGGGACAAAAGGCAAAGGGTAATTTTAACAAGTTGTAGACGAATCTACTTGCCCTATAGTGAATAATGCAAATGGATAAATCCTACCAATTATTGCTATCAATTACGCAATTGCCACTACGGCAACAATAAAGAGAGGCTGGCGGAGTAGACAATTTTATTGCTTTATTTCCTTATTTATGAATAATGTTTCCTTTGTTAAATGATCTACCTTGATTCCCATTTTTCTTATTTTAGACCCTGCGAGCGTTAGTGCCACACCTTAAAAGTTATATCCTTTGTCATTGTTAGTTGACTTTTAATTATATAAATTTGTGCGTTATGGCATTTTCCAATTTATTTTAAACCAAAGTTGTGTTCAATCTTTTAACGAATGATTTAAGACTGTTTAATTGTCTTTTATACTTCCCATTGCATCAGTTTATAATGCAATATTGATAGATTCCAGCAACAAATGCAAGCATGTGCTTCTTTTTATTGGCATAGAAGGTAAGGAACACTGAGCCCCCCCCTCCTTTGTAAAGCTTTTATTTTAAATATGAATAAAAAGGTAGGTGCATCCAAACCCCCCTCCCCATTGAGCAGAGGTGGAGGCCTAAAACCTCACTGAGGCCCTAATGGTGTTCTATTTAAAATGAAAAAAGCATGTACAGAAACATGAACATTATTATAAAAAATGAGTACCCTCAAGGCTTCAGTAACTTGGCGCCCTTGAAGACCTTCTTTCTGCAAAGACCATTTATTCTCGCTCTTCTTTTTAAAAATAGGTAACCCCGTCGCAAACCTTCCAATGAAGTAATTCTTGTCGATGTTGGAGCATGATCTGACATTATATTCCTAAATATTCCAAAAAGTTAACAACCAATTTCAGAGAGCATTCACAACAAAAGATGTCAAAAGCCTGATACCAACAATTTTGTGTACTTAAAGAAAATGAACACAACTGCATTCAATGGACCATGAGAAGCTAAAGAAAGGAAATTAGCTGATGCAAACACAAATAAAGAATCTGACAGGCGGATTGATTAATTCTACACAGCCATGGGCAAAAATCTATTTGGGGGTATGTCTTTTCTGTCATTTTCCAAAAAATCATTGGCAGATACTTCTTGGGTTGTAAAGCAAACTTGTAAATGCAGAATTAGGTATTCCTAGCGGAAGACATATTTCTTCAAGACACTGAATGTTCTGAAATCAGAAGAACGCAGTAGCTTGAAGAAGCAGTCGTGTGTTAATAAGTATATCCGTCGATAGAAAAGCATTCAGCTTCTAAAATACGTGATATTAGTTTATGTCATTCAGCCAGTTTCCACCATACTGGCGCTAGCAAGAAAGTTCTCCATTGGACTCCAGACTCCTTGCTAAATAACAATAGTATAACACAAAACTGCTTTAAGCTCTAAGGTTCTTTCAGGTAAATAGCTACTCCCTCTTATAATTTTTTTGCAAGCAAAGAGAAAGTAATAACGAGTTACAAAGCTCACACAGACCATACCGAATGACAAGAAGACATTCTTTCATTCATTATTATAAGAACAATCACACCTTAAATAGTGGTAGTGGTAGATGATTCTCAACTATTTGATCCTTCCGTTTAAAAGGTCAAAAGATACAAGTTTGTTCACAAGAATCAAAGTGAACTGAACAATCAGATTTCCCAATTGTCACACTAACATAAAATTAATCACTGACAGTCTAACTCCCAATTGTATATGACTTCAGAATAAGAGTAATAACATAAACAGTTGAAAGAGTCTCCACTATAAACTTAAACAAAGGAAAACCCTCATCTAAAGTCTCCCTAAACTGTTAAGTACTCAAGTGATAATTGATTCTTCCCCATTTTTATTTTTTTAATAAAGTCTAAGAGAACGAACAACCAACCCGAATCAAGCGAGTGATGGGGGTACCACATTCGTAGCACTCGACGCGGTTCTCAGCCATGGTTTTGCCACAAGTCAGGCAGAGCGTCAGATGCTTGCAAGTGCTTCCGTACAGCTCCTCCGTCGATCCACAACCGCTGCATGATGGCTTCAGTATCAAATCTATAGACATTTTCTGTTCTACTTCTACTTTCCTGCGTTAAAAAAAAAAAAAAATCTAATCGTCATCCACAACACGCTGATTAATCTAAACAGTTATAATCAAGGATCGATTGTCTGGGGAAATAAAGTCGAATATATTAGGGTTTTGATGATCAGTAACAATTTCTCTAAATTGGGAAAAATCGAACCATGATTCATAATATACCTAGATTGAATTCAATTACAGTTTCTTGTCCAAAAGACTAGAATTTAAAATATTCGTTAGACGGATCGATGAATGAGTTTTCGAACAAACCGATTAGGGGAACTAAAGTCGCATTTCATTATTTGAGGAGCTATCTATATGGCGATTTGGTATTTGAGTTCACTTAGAAAATTTTGTATTATAGAAGGGAAAAACTCCACTCTATGTAGGTTTTGGAACACAAACAAAGTGTTTGCCAACTATTTAAATTATAAATTAGTTTATAAATTACTACGTGATATTATTTTATTTGTTATTTTTTGTAAAAAGTAAAATATCACGATTTGATTTTTACTTTTTAACTTTTTAAAAAAAAAATTAATAAAATAATGTCTTATTAAATATTATAAACCAAATAAATAATCTCTATGGTAGTCATTAGTCAAACACTCACAAATTAAATAACAAAGTGGAGCAATTAACTTTATACTACCTCGGGAGTGGGAGAGAGAAAAACCAAAAAAAAAAAAAAAATTTTATAATACCTCAGTCCTAATTATTTTATCTCATTTTCTTTTTTAGAATGTCCCATTTATTTGATCCTCTTTTACATTCATTCACAATTATACTTTAAGTAATCTTGGAAATATAAAATATTTATCTTTTCCATTTAATAAGGATATTTTATGAAGTTTGTTGAATAATTATCTTTTTCAATACAATTGTTAATCTTTGAGAAAAAATAAATGAAACCAAATAATTGAGACAGAGGGTAATATATATATTCTTGATTGGTCGAATAGATAACTCATCTAACTCATGTGAGTAGACGAGAAAATCTCTCTTATTCTTGTTTGATAACCCCAAACCAACTAGTACCATTAGACTGAAAAACTAGCGACTCGATTTTCCAAATGATTCAAGTTGGTTAATTAAATTATGAGCAATTAGACTAAAAATCTGAAAAATTCAAGAGACTTTTAAATAACAAGCTGTGGACAAGGAATTTGCTTCAGCCGAGGGGGTTGGTTAGCAGCAGTTTGAATATGCTAGCAGATTGGTGCTTGGCCAAGTCACTAGTGATGCAAGGGGTGTCTCAAACGAATCAGGTTGAGAATGCTCAATCACCAGAAAAACCTTTTGTTGGAAGAATAATAAAATGTAATGTCGATGCAGCAGTTTTTGATGATAGAGGATCCATCGGGATAGGCATGATATTTTGAAATGCAAAGGGACAGTTTATCAGATGTGGTACGAGGTTTTACCAAGGAAGATTTACACCGAGAGAGGCCAAGGCAGATTTATTTCATTATTTCCTCTATATATTAAAAGTGGCGGTTTTACCAACGACACTGTTTTTCCTTCTCTAGGCAAAGCCCTAATCTCCCTCTCCCGTGTTTCCTCCATTCCTCCCTTCGAACCGTCGCCGGCATCAAAGAAAACTATTGCTTTGCTGATTTCGGTAGGTTCTTCTTGGAAGAAGCTTCATCAAAAGCTTTATTTGCCTAATTGGCAGGTCAGTTGCTATTTATGGGTAAATTATTATGTTCTAAGAGTGTGATTTGAGGCATTTTTCATTGTGTGGGCAATTGATTGTGTGAGTCATTCGAAGCCAATTAGAGCTGTCAAGAATGAGGCACTGGTTTTTTTTTTCTGTAGGCTAAGATTAGGGCACAAAAGAATCAGGAAATGGTTGAATTTTTGGGGAAAAAGGAAGGTGAAATTATTGAAATTAGCGATTTGGTGTTTATTACGGTTTACAATACAATAGCAAATATTTGTTTTTCCAGAGATTTGATTGTTCTTGCTTGATGATGGGAAAATTGGCAGAGAATGGCGGGTGATTATGTGTAGGTTCATGGAGAGGGCAACTGCTCCAGTTCCAATTGTAGCAGATTTTTTGATAAAATTGCTAAAAGTCTTAACTTTTCATCGAAACTTGTGGACACAGATTAATGGATGTACTTGGGGCTTAGTTTCTTTCATTAGGGATGATTAAATTGTTTTAGGATTTTTTTGCTGGATTCTTGGATTAATGTTCAAATTGTCATCAATTATTTTTGATTAAGTTATGATGTTCAAGTGTATTTTTTATTGGAGAATTTGGACATATATGAAGGAAACTGTGAGCTTTTTATTGTTTAGATGGATCATTAAAATGTAAACATTGAAAAATTATTGATCTACACATGCCTCTCTAACTCTTACCAAAGCATCAATTAGATGTATCATGTATACTCGTTTTCTTTCTTTCTTGCCAGGTAAATCAAATCATGAAATCGGAGATGCTCTTTAACTTTCTGTTGCTAATTGTCCATTTGCCATCTTCTCTATTATTGTTAGCTATACGAGCTCTCTTGCATTTCTTCACCTTTTCCCTTGTTTGTACACCACTAACTTCTCTCCTTTTACTATTTTGCCAAAAAATTACATTATGAAATTGAAATCTTAGTAGGTTGATGTGTGATTCTACAGTTGTCACACTACTTTCCCGCAAAGTACAACATTTTTTTATTTTGTTTTGTTGATTATTGACCTCTTTCTTCCCAATCATTGGTAATTTTTCTCAATTGTTTCCAAGGAATTTTGGGTTTTATAGTTTTGATTCTTTACTATTATTCTTGGAGGTAATTAGGCTTTAATTTTCTTCTTTTATGTTCTTAATACTACAATAACTTTTCTTAGTCACAGTAGAAGAAAATTGTGTTACTTTTTTTCCTGTAACTTTCATCTTTTTAATAGATTTTTCGTATAAATTGACCTTTGTTTGACACCCTTATGTGACATGACTTCGGAACTATTAAGCCAGCTTACAGACAATGGGGTTCTTCTAATATTTTTGCTTACATCTATGTTGAAGGTGAGGAGGACGGGCAACCCAATTCTTCATGTGTAGACATAAGTGCAAATATGTGCTACTTGGTATATCCGGTGGAGTGAATTTGGCCAAGGTATGTCATATTTTATGAAGCTTTTCTTATGTAATTTATATTATTAATTTTTACACACGAACTCAAAAAAATTACAGAAGAGTAGCTTAAGAAGATTTGATTTCATGTAATTAAAGGTATAAATGAATTTTTATATTCTGTACATACAAACTCATAAATAACTATTGAAGAGTAAGTTATATACCCCGTGATTTGAGTATTGGGTACAACAAAATATTACTTATATGTGAATAGCAAGACAATCAAGAAATACAATAATGATTCAAGTTATTATCTATGAATTTTGCCCTTGGATGCCTTAACATAAAATTCTGAGTAAGTTGAAAGATAAATGAATGCTATATGCACCAAATGATTTTGGTTCAATATTCCTGCAATTCATTGCAGATAACTAATTTGAGAGCTTATGTAAGCCTTGCTGGAGCACCTAATTATTTATTTTATAAGGAGAACTGAATTAAATAATATTAAAACTAAATGGATATTGACCAAAATGGATTGCTATTTCGTGTTGAACTTAAGGTGTCTAACTTATGCTTTCATCCATAAACTTTTTCTTTTTTTAAATTTCTTCTTGTGACCTGGTTCATACTTCATATGCTTGATATCATGTATTCACTCCTTATAGATTAATAAACATGATTGCGTAACCAGTACTTGTAGAAAATTCATTGGTATAATTCCGGTGGAACATTTTGATAATAGCTGTTCATAAGAAAATAAGATTCTATCGTGTACTCTTAGCTTTTGTACTCTTAGCTTTTCATGTAATAGCAAGCTAGCAACAAGTCATGTAACAGGAAGGATCTTATTATGGGGAGGTATTGGTCACAAAAGATTCGCCACTGGTGATAATGTCATCAGATAGAAGATTAAAAATGATGCAAAAGAAAAGCCTGGAGTGAGGGGTGACGATGGTTCCGTTCTTGCACTACATGCCATTGGCATTCTATCAAAGTGGATGTCCTCCTTTCCTCTTCTTATGATGCCTATTTAAATTTGGGTGTATTGTTAACACTGTCAATTAGCTTGGTGGACTAGGTGTAACATTTAAAAATATTTTATGAACCAGGCTTATCTGTTTCAATTCAGTTTTATCTTTTTATTACATTCATTTAATATGGATGTATTGCACATAACATTTGAATTTTTCTCATAATATTAAGTCCGATCTACTGAATCCTACTGGGAGATGAAGTGTTATTGTTTTAAGGCAATTAGACACGGGGGAAAAAGATTTTCTTCCATGGTTTCAAAGTCTAAAATCTTCCATACTTGAATATCAATTGTGGTTCATTGACTTCTATATTTTTTATTGCGTCCCAACTTGTTAAGAAATTTATTTAGTAACGTATACATTGACTTTGCATTAAAAAAAGAAAAAAATGATAAATAGTCAATGTTAGATATACATACAGCACGTGCCTCGCACATGCCATCACTAGTTATTTTAAGTATTAAACTAACACAATTCAACGATGAAGGCTCAAAATGGTTGAAGTAAACAGTTTTTGACATACCATCCAATAAGCCATGAGCCATCCTTCCCACCGCAACGTTACTCTTGCTCTCATTAGAGTGGATGGGAGCTCTTTTCCACGGTAGCACCACCTGATCAGCCTCGAAAATTGCCACCTCTAATTAACCCCATGAGCATTACTCTTTCTGAAATTCCAACCAAATAACAAAAGATATGGATGCCATGTCTAAGGAAACTTCCAAAGTCCATAAAGCACACTTGAAAGAGGAACTGAGTAGTAATAACATCATCGTGCTCTTCTTCCTTTTTTTTTTTTTCATTTTTCATTTTTCTTTTTTTCTTAAAGAGACATCTGGACTCGAAAATCCGAGAGATGCAAATCTTCTTCTTCTTGTAGTTGAGGTCCTAAGGAGATGATAGGCCCAGTGCGCATTCAATGTGCTAATGGCATTTTTTAATGCAACTGTTTTGATGCAAAACAAACAAGATTCGGAGGGAAACCTTGCAAAGAAGAAGATACGTAATCCACGAAGAAGCTCGCGAACATCTTATCGAGCGCAAACCATGGAGAAAACACACGCGAACGGAGTTTTGGGGGCAAAATAGTAAATTTATAATTACAAGATAATTATATGATTAATTAATATTTCATAATCTGTCCTTTTTCCCCTCAGTTTTTGCTTTACTAGTTATTTATTATCGGCATCAATATCTTATCAAAATACTAATCGATGTTCATTAGCAAAAAAATAGACCCTTTTGTTGGGAAAAAAATTCAAGTATTTTTAGATTACCCTAATAGCCAACAAAGAATCTACATGTGGATCTTAAGTCTCATTTTTAAAATTCTTAAAATTATGTGTGGATTGCTGATTTATTTGGAGCGCATGAATAAGGCACTCCACCCCTGAAGTACTAGATATTGGCTGGCAAATAGTGAAAAGAATTCCAAAAACTATGACAGTGTCTAAAAAGATAAGATAAAGTGGGTAATTAATAAGAAACATATGCTCGAGTCTCGATGCGACACCAAACATGCGCTAAATATGATACTTTTTGACACCACTTGTTATAATATACTCTATTCGATTTACAAAGATAAACGTGTTCCTATATTCGCACAAATTAAAACAACGTTCAATTATTAATATTATTATTAGAAAAGCAAAGTTTATGAGCATTTGTCTAATATATCTTTTCATTTATTAATTATTTATTTTAATAATTCTATTTCGGTAATAATAATGCACATTAAATTTGTGTATAATATAAGAAAATTTATATTTCAACTACATTTTAAAAAGGAAGTGATCTATCTTTGTGCGACGGAGGGAGTGCTTCTTTTTTTTAACATTACAAAAGAATTGTAGGGACGAGAATTGAACCTTAAACTTAGAGTATGAGAAGTTACTCAGATGAAATTAATTATTCCCTTTGTCCTATAAAAATAGTCAACAATACTATTTTCATTCCTCGCACAAACATATTGAATTTGATCAACCACCCACCGTGGGTGAACTTACAACACCCACATGCTGACGTGGGCGCTGACTGGGCGCAAAGTTGGAGGTTTAAAAAAAAAAATTGTTTACAAAATGAAGGCTGCTCTGACATTGCAGAAGCGATTTGTTTTCACATCCACTTCAACTCTCTCCGAGAAATAGTCCACCCCCACCCACACCCTGGCGAGACGACGGCAAGCTCCAACCGGCGACGGACGACGGCTAACGACTACCGGGGACAGACGACGGTGTGGCAGTGAAGTCGCAATTTTTCCCTCCTTTCCATTTAGTCGAGTAATCCAGGCAAGTCCGGTGAGTTTCAATCTCCCTAATTATTTGTTAAATGGAGGCATTTTAGCTAGCAATTTAGGGTGCTTTGAAGGCTTTGCGACGTGGTTTGTGTTGAAATGGCTTTTCCAACCGATTTTGTTATCTTTTTGGAGATTTAGCTCACCGATTTTCCCTCTTTCCCCTTTCACCGATTAATTAAAATTTGTGTAAATAATCATACACACTGGATGTGCCCTTGATTATTTAGGTAAAATTAAGTCTGAATTACTCGATCAAGAGTTCAATGGACGTCGAAATCGGAAAATTGGGTTCAGAATATTCTGTTTCGAAGAAGGTTAAACACAGTGAGGTAAACCCCTAACCCCCACCCCCAACTGGGACTTTTCATATGCGGGTTTTCTGTATCCAGATGGGATTTTGGTTTTTAGGTTGTTGATCGATTGGTTTGTTGGTGCTAAGTGTTGAAAATGTATTTGTATGTTTGATCATGGGTATTGTGAAATTCCCTGTTTGTAAAGCAGGGATAAAACAAAATGAATTTGTAACTTGATGGAAGAAACTACAGAGTACCTGGCTTCATGATTTTTTTGGTGTTTCAAGAGATCGGAAGAGGTCGTGTAGGGAAGAGTGTAGTCAAATGTTCTATCGTTCAATAATGAAATAGTTCTATAAAAATGAATACGGAAACTGTGTTTAAACTTTAGGCAGTCATCTGACATATAATGAAAATCATTTGCTAGCTTAAATACCTCGAGTTGATGGACCTTTATGTATTCCCAGATCTGCCTTAAGACCTCTGCTTGTGACACTTCTCTGTCCTCTGTTGCAAACAAGTTTGCAAGTGCTTCAGATATTATTACAATTGGGACCTGATCATCAGTTTGACTCCCAGATTAAGCATCAGATTTAGGTTTCTTAGAATCTTGAACTGTTTGTTCTGCAAGAATCAATCATGAAATCTCTGAATCTGTCATAAGCCCTAGTCAATAGAATGGAAAACAAAAATACTTTGGAAACGGATCTATATTGTAGGCTCAAGAGTGATTACATGTTTAGGCAGTGACTTATTCATCTTGAACATGTCGGTAAAAGGCTTGAAATTGCGGTCTCAGTTAATAAGTTTTCTCAATTAAATACTAACATTTTTTTCCAGTCAAGTTAATTTCATGGCTTTGAACTGAGTTATTGCTTGAGATGCCACAATATTTGTAAGCGGCAATTTTCATAAATGTTGTCAACTTTCAATAAACATTGCAGGTGCACAAAATGGGTGGAGCCAATGTAGCGTTTGAATCCACGTCCGGGATGTACTGCGCATCCTCTTTCTCAGAATCAATTTCTGCATATGAAATTCGACAATAAACACTTACGCAACCAGAAAGTAAATCACTTAACAAATAAACATTAACTATGTCTACCTTTCTCATTTAAAACTGTAACACCCCGTAAAATTTTAAGGCTAGTTGCCATTCAGATCGGAAGATTACAAGACTGTCAAGAATTATGATGGCATTGGATGGCAAGATTATCACCTATATGAATATGATCACATGATTAATGCTTGGACAATGAATTGAAATTAGAATCTGGTTATTGAGAATGTATTGATAATGTAAACGTTATTTGGACAATGAACCATTTGAAATGCCACAAGTATTCTTGAAGTGTATTAGAAAATTAAAAGATTGTTACTCAATTGACGATAGAGAAAGAATTCGGCCCTCAATTGACATAAACTAAAGTACAGTGACTTAATTGAAAGATAATGCAAATGGGAGGGACTTCTCAGATAAATTCCCGCCAAGTGTGCTGTATATGTAGTGCCATGTGTCACGATTTGGTTGGCGGAACTCAAATTTTATTAAAAACAATTAAATTCCAACTATTATAAAAAGGGTTTTTGGGTCCTCAAGTTCCCAAAGACCCCAAACCATTCCCTTTCCCCTCTAATAACCCCCAAAATTCGTCCAAAGTCATGGGAGCAAGAGAAAATCTACCCTAAAAACTCATCATAACATTTATTTATCCTTTAAAAAGGGTCACTTACCATATATTGAAGGATTATAGCTTGAAAAATAGCTTTAATCAAGGTTTTAAGGACGTTTTTCTACTTGATATCATTCGAAGAAGATTGAGTAACTATCACTTTGATTTCCTTTTTAACATTGATGATGTTTTGAAATGCTAAGTATGTATTTGATTAAAGCAATGAATATGAATTCTGATGCATTGAAAAGAAAGATTGATATATTGCATTTTGAATCACTAGTTGCTCTACCCGTTCTGTATCTGTTCTGCTCTGCTCTATTGCCACACTAGGAGCCATCTAATGATACCAAGATGAGCGACGATTAGTGTGGTATATGTTCTATATCTGTATTAATCTGTCTAGAATTCCGGTAGGGGTCAATCGGGATTCAAATGTGGATCCACTTAATTGTACATGGCCATGATTGAATTGATATGATTCTGGCGCGCACCACGGGTAGTAGTTTAACTAGTGATAGGGTCCATCTGTGCATTGAAAAGTTGTGTGCATTGAATGATTTTCTGGAAAATAAATCTTTCATATAAAAGGTAAATCAAAGGGTTTTTGTTATTCACTGAGTACTTCGTACTCATTCCCTTCTTTACTATAATTTTTGTAGATAATTGAAGCTATAACATCTGAAAAGCAAGGCACGCCAGGAGTTGGAACGTGCTCGTGAAATGGAGTAGAGTTGTGCATGTAGTATAAATCTGCCTTTGAAGTTACTACAAATTTAATAGTTTCATGCCCATCTCTATAGTATGTATGTTTTTACATCTTATAATATATAAGAAAATGGTGAGCTATAATCTTTATATTGATTTGAACTTTACTTTTCCTGTAAAAGTTTTCTAATGACTTGACGCATTTTAGTAATCAATGAAATATATACAATTTCTTGTGTTTTTATATTTCTTGAAAAGCCTAGCTTTAATGTTTTTTTTTAAAAGTTTAACGATTTGTTAACTTATATAATTAGCTTTGTATAGTAAACCCTATAAGACAAGATAAATTGGATTGTTCTGCACGTTCCGTCCCCACTGTTTGAATTAAAGTATCCGCTACAGAATTTGTAAATTACCATAAGATATTCGGAAATATTATAAAATTAGTGGGGGCGTGACAAAAACACATAATTACATATTAAAAAGAAACTTGAAACTTTGATCTTCATTAAAGCTTACGACAGTCAAATTAAGCCAATATTCCATTAACAACTCCTGCCTAAAACCTCCTTCAAACCCTTCCAGAATAACTTATATGCACAAAAGGTGTTTGCTTACTTCCAGTTACAAGCCCAATTTTACTATTTCATCTCACTTGCCGTATTTGAAGTGTAACATTGACAGACTTGCTAATGTTAAGCACTTATATCCTTAGAATCTCACATTATCTTGCTCCTGTGTTATGCTCTAAGACTGCCTTTGGTTTACTGGCAAAAAGGTCAAGTTTTGGCACAATCAAAAACCAAGCCAGGCAAAGAAATTTTAGACAATCAAAAACCTGGAGTTTTTATTTGTTCAATGAAGTAATATCCTTAAATTCTGAAACATACTCTAGCTAAGAGAATGACTGAATCATTTATGTAATTAACTAACCAGCTACAACACATTTTGTTTATTAATGCTTATTTCTTAAGTCCTCAACTATATAGGCTGCAATTTACAAACTCATAAGCTAAAATTAGTTCCAAGTCTAATACAAACAGTATTCGTCACCAACATTTTCCTGAATGTCAATTTCAACTACGACAAACAAATCAATTGAAAGAACAGTCTTGATAAGTATGAAGGTAAACTATCATTGGCAGATAAAAAATTTAAAACTATCACTCATTAAGCACGCAATTGCAGGAAGCAATAACTGTTAATGAATGACAATTCTTCATACAACATATACATTATATGAATGACTAATTTATTTATTTAGTTATACTAATACAATTCTTCATGAATGACTGAAATTCATCAAATTAATCCCATTGAAGTCATACAACATATACATTATATGAAACTCAACAACAATCTAACAAGAAAGGGCGAAATTACTAGTAAAGTTCAGAAAGGGGAGAAATCGACCAGTCGCCGTCGTCCAGACGCCGTCCAGTCGCCTTGTCTGTTAGCTTCCGATCTGGGTGGGAAGTGCGACGGTGGGCGAGGTTTGAGATTGAAATTCGTGGTGGGAGCTCGAGGGTAGGTGATCGAGAACGCCGGTAGTCTCCGCCGTCCACTCACCGTCCAGCCATCGACGTGAAGTCGCCGGAGATGGGGGTAGGGGACACCGAGAGTGTGGGTCAGAATGGGGGAGATGGGTTTGGGACTTGAAATGGCTTCTCTCTCCCTCTGCCCGATTCTGAGATTTTGTTACAAATTTTTTGTTTTTCTTTTTTTTTTTTTATTGAAACTCCACTTCAGTTCCCACTCACCACCCACGTCAGCGAGTGGGTGGTGTAAGTCCAAACATATACCACTTGTTATATTAATTTTTAATTTGTAAATCTTGATGAGTACTTATTTTGAACTTGGACCATATGTACCATTATTCTTTTAGTAAATCAAGGTTTGAGACCATACCAAACCACAAATAAAATGATTTGATTTTAGTTAGAAAAATTTCGAACTATTTCAAAGAATATGAAATTTGACCCCTAAAAGAAGTCCAAATCCAACGTTTACTCCCTCTACTCCAATGTGGGCTCTTGGACAATTCTCCCATTGGAAGATATTACAAATAATCACTCAGATAATTTTTTATAAAAATAAGGTAATTTACAAATTTACTCTGATGTATTGTACTATCAAAGAAAATATTTTAAAGGTAAGACGGTAAATTTATATTATTTTGTAAGAAAAATGTGATTACGACACCCTTCGTCCATTTCGTTCTGTTGCGAACACATGTCCTACACGCCAATAATTCACCGACACGTTACACGTGAGGCTAACCGGTGATGTGTAAAGTCCCAGCAATTTTTTTTTTGATTTTTACGGGAAAGTCCCAGCAATTGACACTACGAAATCTTTCATGTGGGACCCCGCCCGGGAGACCCGATCCGGCAATAATTTGTCCACTCTCAGCCGTTGATCTCATCCGCCCCAAGATCTCCTCCTCTTCCTCAGCCCTTGATCTCATCTACCCCATGATCCTCTCCTCCGTCAGCCGACGGTTTCCTCTACCAGTCACCATAGTCTTCTCCACTCCTATATTAACCCGAAAGATTCACTCTTATCTGTCACTTCCCTTTCGAAACCTCACTTCACTTCCCGCGTCGTTCTCCCCTTCACACTATGGTCCTGACGTCATTCGTTCAGGTCCGGCCGGATTCTCATTTCCCTATTCAGAACCTTCCGTACGGAGTGTTCAAGTCTGAACTGGGTTCGGAGCCCCGGCCCGGTGTCGCGATTGGAGACTACGTCTTGGACCTCTCCGTCACCGCATCTGCAGGTCTTTTTGACGGTCCGATTCTACAAAAGTCCGATTGCTTCGATCTGTTTGTTAATTATATTTATTATTATATATTTTTCCCCTTATTTTTCATTTCCTGAATATAGAAACATATATTTTCTATACGATGATTGAAGCTAAACCAGTGAGTGTAATTGTATATCATGCTCGATTAAGTACAATGATGCATTTCTTTGACTGGATGAAAGTACGTACCGTAGATGGTGGTTAATGGGTATTAATTAAGATATGCTGCAGCCTAATCTCAACAAATTCCTGGGATTGGGACGCGCTGCATGGAAGGAAGCTCGTCTGACATTGCAAAAGCTCTTGTCAGGTAAGTTCCACACTTCCCCATTTGAAAACAGTTTATGAATAGTGTTCAAAATAGTGCTCGTAGTCGTAGACTAACTTGTATATTGATATATTGATGTTGTTGTTAATTTTTGTTAATTAGTACAGGAGTTTCCTTTGATTTTATATAGGAGCTCCCCTAGTTCCTTATGCTAAATTTGGGAAAATGTTTTGCTTGCCAAAAATATGAAATGACATGAAAAATTCATTGGTGCATTAGTTTCAATTTTTCATTCTCCAATTAGAATGACAAAAATTGTTTGCAACCATGGGCGGAGTTAGGGGGTGGCCACCCCAATTCCCGGCCACACCCATTTTTGAAAAAACCCCTTTTTACCCTTCAGTAATTTTTAAAAAAAAATTGTTTCAGCTAAAAGTTGTCAAGTTTTGGCTACCTCTTGGACCATGTTCTAGCTACGCCATTGGCTGCAACTCCCTCCCCCCCCCCCACCCAAAAAAAAAAAAAGGGGCCACATTGGCAGCCCCAAAACTGCCATGTGCCTAAGTTGAAACAGAATGAAGAATTTTATGACCAATGTGAAACAGCTCTAAGTTTGGGGAATGTCGGTACTTTATCACTGATTATATATATAACAAAGTGTAAAGACACCGGCAATGAGTTCGAAAGTTCATTTGTCGTCTTCCTGCATGCTAGACCTAATTCGGAGATTCTTTAATTTGTTCTGTAACGATGCAGCCGCAGAACCAACACTACAAGACAACCCGACTCTAAGGCAAAATGCACTTGTGCCTATGGTAGGGCATGCACACGTGACACGTCTTTCATTTTAATTAACTGATGAAGTTTGGAACTTTGTGGTTCAATGACTTCTTTGCTCCAGGACAAGGTCCAAATGCTTCTTCCTGTTGCCATAGGTGACTACACTGACTTCTTTGCTTCAATGCATCACGCCAAGAACTGTGGACATATATTCCGAGGTCCAGAAAATCCAATCAACCCAAATTGGTATGATACATTTTAGATCTAATCTAACATTATAAAAGCAAAGTATTTTTCATAGAAATGGGAAAATACCTTCATTGCCATCACTCTCTACTTTCTAAAGTTCCAGTTCTTTATTGGGTCTGAAATTCTCTTTTCAGGTTCCACATTCCTATTGCTTACCATGGTCGTGCATCGTCTATTGTCATATCTGGAACTGATGTTATCAGGCCAAGGTGAGGTGGCAAACTACACCTCATCTTTAATTTATCAAATTATAATAAAATTATTTTTTAATTTGTCAAATTATTCTGATTACTATTACTTTTGAATCGGGGGGGGGGGGGACCTAATAAAAGAACAAGTTTACATGGGAATCTAGTCCCTTTAGATTTCTTTATGGTCCCATGTACTACGTTGTCTGAATGTGAATTACTGCAATGGTATTCTGCCATTTGGTGCAGGAAGTTAAATTGCTACAGTTATACTTCTAATATTTGAATGTATTTGCAATTAGGGGTGGCAGCCAAGCAAAATCTGAAAGGCTCGTGAGTTGCCATTAATCTCTGCTCTGCTCTGCTCATAAGCTCATCTGGGCCAAGCTTGCCATAATGCACAAATTGATTAAAGCATACAAATGATATGATCGCAACTTGGATGCTTTATGAAATGAAATAGGCATTAAAAATACAATGATACATTTTTTTTTTTTTTACTTTGATAAAAATACATTAATACACTGTTACTATAAATTATCAATGTTGTCTCACAATCGGACAACACCAGAAAAGGGGGGAAAATATGCATTTGAAAAATATTTAACTTAATGTGGGTGCTGTTCTAACAACTAATTTATATGCCAGAGATGTGTAGGCTTTTCCAAAGCCTTTGCCGAACTGCCCGCAAACTGTACAAGTCTGCTTGTGAAAGTTATGTGTGAGCTCCACTAATGAAGTTAAATCTACACTGAGCTAAACTTGGGACCCGAGACTGAGGAGAACTTTAGAAAATGGGTTCCTAATCGTGGTTAGCAATCAGAATTTCATTTTATTCAGAGAGACCTTACAGAAGTAACTTCTAACTTTAAACAAAGTGTCTGTTTGATTCAATTTATAGTAGTTGATTTATAAAGAGAAATTATAAAGAGTTGAAATGAGTGGTGTAGATTTAATAGAAGTTTGAAATTTGTGGTTATAAATGAGTAGTTGTCAAATCAGTGGTAAGTGGGATTATAATGTATTTTGATAAAGAGGATCAAACAGGGCCAAAGTGTAATATTAAAATGTAGTGAAATTGTAAGGTCAAAACATTACAAACGCTCACTTAAAAAAAGATATAAAAGATGTAGAAGCCATTCCAGCTACCAATATCCATAGTTTGAAGACTAGATCCTAATTTACACAATTAAATCCATGAATTTTACTTAATCATCTAGCTTTCAGTTTTGGAAAGACTTAGGGCTTGTTTGATGCTCTTTATTTCTTCTCTTTATAAATTCTCCTACCCTGATTTGACTGTTGATTTGACAACTACTCAACAATCACCACACATTTCAAACTTCAATTAAATTTCCATCACTCATTTCCACTCATTATAAATTCTCTTTATAAATTCAAAAAATAAAGAGCTTCAAACAAGCCCTAAATTTTACTAATTTTTCAGTTTTCAAATTATTTACTTTCAACTGCCAATCCTAGTTTCTTATGATCTTTTATTTTACTTAACCATCTAGCTTCAAATTTTGTGAATATAATGTACTATGATGGGCGTGGTTATCAATCTTAAGGAGTTCTCTGACATTGTTATTGGTTATCATGTAATTTGAAAGCGAAAGGATATCTTGTATCCTATGTTTAAAATGGCTAGTATTTGTGTTCAAGCTATGATGACATTCTGTCAGTTTACATTTTCTTTAATGAATTTATGTGGCTCTTGACTCTATTATACTTGACTCTTTGTTTGCATGTTTGTCATGATTTCTGCTGCTTTTGTGTCTAGAGGACAAGGTCATCCAACTGGAAATTCTCCCCCCTATTTCGGACCTTCTCGCAAGTTGGACTTTGAGATGGAAATGGTAAGCTTTTATTTCACAACTAAAATGTTCTTCATTTTCTCCTTGGTAAAGTAGCTGTCCCAAATTATGGGTGGAAGACACTTCCCATAATTCTCAGTTATGAACATTTACGTTGTGTTTAATTATAAGTATGGAATTTATTTGGAAATAATATTTTCCTGTCAATTGAATTGCCGGTAATTGAATTCCATAGAAAATAAATTGCGATGTGTTTGATTGAAAGTGGAATTCAAGAGAAAAAGTATGAATTACCTAGAAAACTAAAACCCTACGCCCCATAGGAAAATGTTTTCCTTCTTTTCAAGGAAAATGTGGTCATGTGACCAAAAGGCGGAAACTGTTTTCCATAGAAAAAAAATCTCAATGAAACACCACAAAAGTACGAATTTAGGTGGAAAAAACCATTTTCTATGGCAAATCATTGGCAATCAAAGACACCTTTAGTGATTTCAATATATATATATAATATATATATATATATTGGGGAGGTGGGGAGTGGGTGGGGGCTCAACTGCTATCACTTACTCCTCCTGGAACTTATCACATTTTTCTTCCTATGACTATTGCTCTAAGGCTGCTGTAGTTGGCGCTGGAAATGAGTTGGGGAAGCCTGTGGACGTTAATGAGGCTGCTGATCATATCTTTGGACTTGTCTTGATGAATGATTGGAGTGGTATGCATGAATCCTCTGCCACATATAAGTTCGGCAAAAATGTCTGCTTAGAATATCATCAATTTGATTTCTGATGCTATACTGATGACAAGCTGATCTCTACAGCAAGAGATATTCAAGCATGGGAATATGTGCCTCTTGGCCCTTTTCTTGGCAAAAGTTTTGGTAAGAAATCTCAGCCAGATCTTACTGTTTGTTTTGCATTAAGGAAAACCTGATTTTCTGAATGATCTAAATTTGTGAACGTTGGCTATTACATTTGTGTTACTTCTGTGGTTACATTAAACTAGTTTTCTTCATTAATCTTACTTACCATTCATTTGACAGCTATCCAGTTACAACGACACATTTCAAACTCATATTAAATCTTCACCAGTCATTTTACCTCATTATAATTTCTAATTATAAGCAAACTCCCCTGAACTCTTGCCAGTTGGTCTATTGATGCATGATCTTATCTTTTGCTTGTTGGTCCTTAATAGGTACGACTATATCCCCATGGATTGTGACCTTAGATGCTCTTGAACAATTTACTGCTGATGCTCCAAAGCAGGTAACTGTTCATGGTTATATGAGATCACAAGGCCAGGGAACTTGGTTTTTACGTGGTATAAATTAGTTCTAGTATTTGCAGAATCCTCCACCTTTGCCATATCTCGCTGAGAAGATATCCAAAAACTATGACATCTCCTTGCAGGTGTTCAGCTCCTCCTTTATTTCTATACCATGAATTTTTTAACTTGAATACTAATATTTCTTGGAAAAAGCATTCTTACAGTTGGAACTTGATTGGTTGACAAAATAACTAGTCTTCCCTTCGTGTTTGGACAAGTGAAAGTTGAACTTATATTTAAATGACACAGGGTATTTGTTATAACCGCTTAACTTGCTTTCTTGTCACAGGTATCCATTAAACCCGCTGGTCAAGAAGATTCACGAGATCGGAAGAGCACACGTCAAGCACTTGTAGGTGTATATCTCTGTCATTTGATGAATGATGATGATACGTTTCAGTTGGATTGATGCCAAACTTATTTGCTTTGTTGTGGTACAGATATTGGACAATAACTCAGCAACTTGCACATCAAACCATCAACGGCTGCAACTTAAGGCCCGGTGATCTCCTTGGGACTGGAACCATCAGTGGACCGGTAAGATACTTCTCTAAGTGTGATTGAGTGTAGTTTGCTCTGATGTATGCTTCATTTTGCTCAGAAGAACAATAGTAGCATCAGATGTTTCCTGTACTGGTTTACCAACATCAGTGTCCTGCCTAAGTTCCTTTTCAGGAGCCAGAATCTTATGGATGCTTGCTAGAATTAAGCTGGAATGGACAGAAACCTATAACTTTAGGCGGAACAACTCGCAAATTTCTGGAAGATGGAGATGAAGTCATTTTTACTGGCTGTTGCAAGGTTCTTCTGGATACTTTCTACTATTATATTGGATGTTGCCAATAATTTTTTGCAGTGCCTTTTTATCTTTCTAGGATATATGTCAAATAATACTTTCTTCCCAGAAGTATCTTGATAGTTGATTCTCACTGGCGTCAGTTTTTGCTACTTATTTCAGTGGATGATTGAAAGATGATTATTTTTATAATCACGATTTGTCAAACTAACCTTTTAGCCACACAAATTGTAGGACGCACGCTTATCTATCACTCCTATGTACAATATAGGACAATTATATTCACTCCAAGCAACACCTCCTTAGATATGAATTACCCAACTAGAAACTGGAGAGTTTTCAAAGATTTCATGCATTAGAGGCTAATGTTCTATGATGTTCCTCTCTTCATTTCAGGATTTCCTTGAATGTGTGAACTTCACGTGAAGTGTTTTGTCTTCAAGATGAAACTATACTTTCTAACTTTTTGAAGGAACTATGAACATTTTAACTTATTCGTACGGAAAATATTCATTTTTTGGCTGTGAAGTGATATATATTTGATTCGATTGCTGGCATTAAGTTATTCATATTCAAGTTCCTGTACTGTTCTGATTATTCCTAAACGTTGATAGATATGATTGATTGCTGGGAATAGAAACAGTTCTCTTTATGTTTCCACGAAGGAGAGAGGTCTCATGGCCCGGGCTTGTGTAGTGACCTAGAAACATGGACAGTATGCTAACAATATTGTATTGAATTGCACTGAATGGAACTTGGTTTTAGTTTCTTTCTCAGTACTATCTAATCCTGCATTATACACCATTACAAAGATGCCGCAGGTGGGTTCTATTAAGTATACCAAAATGCTTAAACCCAACTTGTGTAGTAAAATTGAACACTGAATTTGACCATTGTAAGATACTGGTTGCTGAAATGATATAGCACCCTCACTATGGTTGTTTGATCGATGGTTTGTTTGTCTTTATGTGCGTTTCAAGCTGTTTTGCACATTTACACGAAAATTCTCAGTTTTGTGTGTTAATAACATGATCTGATTGCAGGGGGATGGTTACCTTGTTGGCTTTGGAACCTGCTCAGGGAAGATTCTTCCATCGCTACCTTGAGAACCTCCTGTTTGTACTTGCTAGATTGGATAAATTTCTTTCGATCTCTAATCTGCAGTTGTATACTGCAGGAGGCAGGACCAGCCACTGTTAAGTGGAAATATGTATATGTTACAAATTGATCTTTGCATTGCAAATAATAACTTACATGGTACCTGGTCGAAGGAAATTCTTTTGAGTAATTGCTGGAAGTTAGAACTTTGCATGATGCAAAGCAATCATGGGAGAAGCGTTAAAGGGTCAATTCAAACTCAAGTTGAAATCTAGGTTCATTAATCATTAGCCTATTTGAGAAGTTGAGATGGTTCTTGCTTATGCTTCTTGTAGAACTTGGTAAAAAAAAGTTTATATTGACCTTTTTTTTTTCCCAAAAAATTCTTAAAATTAATAAAAAATCTCTCTTTTTGGAGGTGTTAGAAAACTCATTTTAATTCAAAATAAAATTGAGTGAAACTCATCACAGCTGCATATGTGGTAGGATTTATATGAATTATTATTATATAAATCTTTACCACTTATCTCTCTCTCTCTCTCTCTCTCTCTCTCTCTCTCTCTATATATATATATATATATTATTTTGAAGTATAAATAGATTGCTTTTGAAGTATAAATAGATTGCTAAAATATGGTAACTGTTAAAGCTGTTCTTGACTTATGTTGTGATGTCAGACATAGGCTCGAGAGGTAATACTAGAACTAATACTAGAACTAGGTTAAATGGGATCATCTGTAATGCTAACCTTTTAAATTTGGGTATTGGACATGCAAAATTGTTCAAATGTCCAAGTAGCAATTTTGACTATGCGTATTACCAGGAAAATATTGTCAAGACTCCAAGTGATAAAATGGTAATTACCCCATCCTCCCCTCCCCCCCCCCCAAAAAAAAAAAAAAAAAAAAAAA